>JAMALA010000047.1:0-165650 GCA_023628255.1 Cystobasidium sp. 2NF920
TGCCTGACCCCAGCACTCTAAACAAGGGAGGCGGAGGGTGTGGAATGGGACAACATGTGTCACTTCACACGGAGGGCAATTGTAACATAGTTCAGTTTGTTGTATATTTTTTTGCAGTAATCAATCGTACTTTGCCCTGAGCTCCCTAAGAATCTGTTGTTTCAACGTATTTACTTTCGAACGAACCATAGCTTTGAAATGAAATGATCGTCGAAGCTTTCCAGTTGCAAGGTCGGAGATACATCCTTTCGAGTATACGCCCCGCTCGCCAATATGTGCAGCAACTGTTTCATTAGATAAGATATGACATGAGTACGATTGAATGCAATGCAGTTCCATGCTATCTTCCTTTGCTTGCTTTATACTGGTGCACGTGTTTGATCAGGGCTCACAACGTCGAGACTCGAGAGCATCTTCATGTGGTGAGACAGGTCATCGCTTCTCTGCTTTCATCCTTGCCATTGCAGTCTAAGCCACCAGTACAGTTGACAGCATGCCTGACATGTACAGCCTCCCAGCTACACTGGACTTGTCGCGCTTGCTCATCTTCCACAGCGTGCTGGGCTGCATCACCGCGGTGAGCTTCGGAGCTCCAAGCTACAACCTCCCAATCGCTCTTTTCGGTCTATTCGTGAGTTCATCGCCTATCTCACGATTATAGCAGTGTAAAGAGCTGGAAAAGTGCTGACTTTGCTGTTCTTGGGGTTCCCCCGTATCGACCGCCTCTGCTGTCGCGCTCCTTCAACTTGCTCCGCCTCGTTTACGCGCTTCGTAGATTGTCGACAAGAGCAGCAACGAAGGGTTACGCCAATTTGGGGCGCTACATGCTCTATCGTTAGGTTTGGATCTTATCGTACGTTCTCTCGCTTTCTTTCACGCGGAGTCACTACGGCAATGCTGACTGCCTGTCTAATCCGTGCCTGCCGCCTCAACCATTCAGTGGCTACTCTTCGGTCACAATGAAACGAGCAGGCTTGTCACCTTCTTGATCCTCATCAATCTGTTTGCGAAGGTATGTCACAAATGGTCGTGCCTTATCTGCCTGCTTCCTCTGCTACCGCTAAAAGCTGTGTTTCTCATCGCGCAGCCCGTGACGCTGTTAGCCGTCACCAGCACCTTCAAAGCCCAAGGAGTATCAACGATGGGTCCAATGGGCATCAGCGGCTTTGAACAGCATCAAAGCACTACAGTATGGTCAGCAGATGATAGCACGCCCGCCCCGCAATATCAGCACGGAACACCATATCAATCCGGTCTGGACGAAGAAGAAGCGGAGGATCTCTCTCCACCTCCAAGATCAGGCGGACATGCCAAGAAGGGCTCTTCAAGCAGTGGAGGATATCATACCATTGCCTAAGCGACAGATCACTCCTGTCTACATTTCACAAGTAACAGCATGAACACGCCGCAATAAATGTAGTTAGCAAAGAGCAATCCGGCAACAGCGAAGCAACTGTACTTGAAATGTGCTACATCGCATTTTGCCAGTAACGGTACATTAAGTCCATCTGGCTCTTACTTCCCTACAGCGGCGCTCCAATCCTGCACCAGGAACTTCGTGACTGATCTGCACAGGGTAACTGTGTTTCAGCTGGCCGTCCCTAATGCGCACCAACGCGACCGTCGATACTTACCTTACAACCCCGTGAATATATTCAGGCTTGTATATCGACGCTGTCACGACGGTAGCGGCACTGCTTGAGAAGACAAGTCTCTCGAGCAGAGCCGTAGACTTGCTTCCTTCGAGCAGTGAGCTGGGCAATAGGTCATCTAGTACAGCGTATCTATAGAACGGGTGTCATTACCTTGGCTGCTATAGTACTGGCTGCTCTTTTGACTCACAAGGCTCGAGGTGCAACGAAAAGAGCCATCTCTCCTCTTCTGCGCTTATTCTCGACGAGTACAGACTGACATGTCCATATAAAGTCAGTTATTCCAAGATACTTGAGAAAGAGCTACAGATAGTACGTACAAATCCACAGAGGAAGGTTCCCAGCATCATAGCCGCACCTCCGTCCCCTTTTCAAGCCAGTCTGTATGTCAGTCAAGGATGCATGCCACGGACACAGGGCTCGACTCACAGAATTGCTGATTCTGGATCAGCTTCGGGCCGATTCGTGTTCTGCCATAGCATACTCCTCCCCACACTCCGGTAACGAAGGTAGCCAAGAATGCTGCTGATCTACTCGAGCCTAGCAGAGCGCGATAGAAGGTCTCCAAGGGTGAACGAAGAATTTTGCGGTATGAAAAGAGGAGGACCGGCAAGAAATGAACCTGATTTGGCGGAATGTCAGTCATGCTACGAATGTGATGCTTGATAAGTAAGTAAAATGTATCACTCACCGGCACATACAAGGCTAGGCTCTGTAGCCATGCTGCCAGCCAGCGTCTGAGAAGATTTACCTCGCAGCTCGCTGAATTGCCAAGCTGTCCATGAGCCGCTTGACATGGGAAAGAAGCAATCTATAGGCAACGCGATAGCCATCTTTAGCTGATATTATGTACTGTATAGACTGAGACACTCACTCTATCCGGCATGCCTAGCTCTGGAGCCACACCCACTCCTCTGCACAAATCCGGCCCAAGTTGCCTCGCGTGTTCGGTAACTGGCATTTTACCATACGCCCATTCTCCCTTTCTTGCGTATCTTAGGAGTTGTAGCAGTCCCGGATCGATGCGGGCAACTGAATGTATCCACCTGTTGCACAAAACGGATATGTCGACTTCGTGTGGTGAATGTGCCTCATATGTTATCATAGGACTTACTGATTGTATTCCGGAGGTAAAAGCCAAGGCTTGTAGAACCATACAAACATGATGCGCCATGCCGATAAGACGAATAAGACGACATCACCTTTGTCAGAGACGAGTCTGGCTATCTTGTTCTTCGCCAAGTTGTACTCCGAGTATGCAGCTCTGAGGGAGGTATCGACCGCCCGCACCAACAAGAAGAGCGTGAAATCCAGCGTCGGACTGTCGTATCTTTTGCCGGTGAAGGTGATAGTGGGGTCTATCGTTGCAGCAGGAGGATGCTGCGAATACTGAGCGTCATGAAACGCGACCAGAGGAAGGTCCGAAGCTGCGGCATGCTTGCCCTGATGACTTGCGGGTGTTTGCAGTGAAAATGCACACCAAGTTGATATCAATGTTGCAATGTAGGTGGCTAATATTCTGGTACGCGGTTCTGACCTTCCATCATTTGCTGTCGCGTTCTCACTTGTTGGAGTATATCTACGACGTATCCATCGCAGTAAGAGCAGTATCCTAGGTTCGAGAAACTTGCTTCCACCCAGACTTGCGCCAAAGACGAATGCCAGCCCGTGTCTTCCAGCTGCGCTTCGAACAATGAACGCTACTCTTCTCGCCAACCGCTTCAAGTACTTCCTCGACAGCCCTCTCCTGCACTGTAACACGAGAGAGATGACTACACCTAGCAACTGAGGTACAGCTTGTGCAGAGAATCCGAATGCATACCCTCGTAGGAAGACCGGGGTTGATGGATCGATGAAAGGTGCCCAGTCGCGCTCGATGGCTCGCCAGAGGTTCGCATGGAAGGAAGGCAGGCGCACCTGCTCCAACCGGGGCAGTGCATCTTCGCTCGAGGTCATGACATGTCGTTGTCGTTTTCGCGTCAATGACTTCTGAGAGAGCATTGCGAAGAACTGCCCTCGGACGTCGATGATCGACTAGGTTTGCTGGAAACTCAGACGTATATGCAGACATAAGAATGACAAGCAAGAGGCTACTTTAATGATCCGTCGACTATATGAGATGAAGGATGCATGCAAGCTGGGGCCAAGGATATTCATTGCTCATTGGGATCATATGGGTTCACTAGGCTCAAGTCATATCAATGATACAAGACTTGACGACTACATGGCACAGCATGAACACACTCTTCAGAAACACCTCACAACACTGCAGCAGACTGGTTGAAAGAGCTAATACCCGGAGTACTGATAGCCTCTTTGAACATGCGTTTCAGTTTAGCAGTCTGAGAACTGCTGCCTGACCTTTTCTGACGAGGTTTGTAGCTGTAAGAAAGCTCATAAAGCGTCTGCAATGCGAGTATCAGCAGCTTTCACGCTCTCAAGGAGATTCATCAACTCACGTCATCGTCGCTATCTAGACTGAATACCGCCACGTCCGTCACAAGCTTCGAGAGCCTCTCATCATGTGTATAATAAGGAGTGAGTCGGGCGCAGTGTGCAATAGTAGAAGCGTATTTGCCGATCTGACGCATCTTGGACCAGTTGACAAGCCCATCGCGCATATCAGATTTGCCGTCATGCACGCGGGTAATGTCTTGTAGATGTACACCCCTGGTCATGGACAGAATCAGATTGACTAAGTACCCCGCAAATCTTCCGAACTTACAGGTAAGGTATCACTTCAGGTCTGGCTGTGGTGAGAGCAAGCCTGTACGCTGCAAACGACCGGGTAGAGGCCATGAGAAAGTTCATACTCCGGAACTTCTTGTAGATGACCTCCGGTACCGATGATGCAAGGTCGTGAAGTCGATGAATTGGCGTGGAGTTGAGTCCTACCAGTACGGCCACTGGAGAGTGAGTCAGCTAGATTCAGAAAGGACGAGCCAAAGGGCACTCGACGTACTCAGACTGTCAAGATTGTCCAGAGCGCGCAAAGCCAATGCCAACCGTATGAGGTATTCGTACATGCGAGCTCTGCTTTTTTGTTTAGATTGCACAAGCAGTAATGAGGCAGTCCTGTTGGAAAGTTTGGTCAGTAGCGTGATGGCTTGGCCTTCTCAGGCTACCTACCAATTGGAAAGATAGTTGCTGAAAGCTACAGCCTGTGTGACTGGATTGTCTGCGTTCCGTTGTGGGCGAGCATCTGGATGTTTGGGATCTCTCGGAACCATAATGTACCGGAGTAGGTCGCGAGGCTGCATCGAGGCAAAGACATCCCATACATGTTTCGTGATCTGTCTTGCGAGAGGTTGAACTGGAACTTCCAGTACAGCATTTGAGATATCCAGCACGGCGGACAGCCTTTGATGGCGGAGAGTGCTCTGATTTGATGACTGTGGGGACATACTTGTTGACACGAGCACCGCGCTTTCGCCGAAAGTAGCTTTCGACGGGGAGAACGACACGCCTCTCCTGCTCGCAAGTAGCAGCGGGACTGGCGAGTCGTGGTTGTCGTCGGGCAAGCCGGAATCGCGAGCGAGTCGCACCGAGTCCTGTGAGCTCAGATCGATTGATGTCTGCACTGATAGCGCACCAGAACCGCCACTTATAGCGGATGCGATAGATGGTACCAAGCTCGGCCTTCGGTCTTCCGCTGCAGCATCTGCTAACAGCTTAGCGTGAAGCGGAGAGAGCTCCTCTGGGTCTGGCAGTGTCCACGCGGTATCTTTGTCAGAGATCTCGCCGAGGCCTTTTGCGGATTCTTCAATTTCCATTGCCCAGTGTACCACCCACGTGCAGGTGTATAGCTTGGTCAGGATAGCATCCAGCAGGGACTTTGTATTGCTTCCGCAGAAATCGTGAGGGTGAAATTTAATCCACCGAGCAAGAAGCTTGCAAAGACTGAATTTCCCCTGTCAGCTTGCTCGTCACGATGTCAGGATAAGCTGAGCGCACCTCATGTGAACCTGCCGGCTCAAGAGGGGATCCGTGACCACATGGAGACTGGCCATGTTGAATCGTTCAAACCAGCTGTTCAGAAGACTAGATAAAACTGATGTCAGCCCCCTGTTCAAGGGATTGCGGAGGACTAGACTGACTTGTAGGGTGTCTCGAAGCGACGAAAGACAATGAGAAACCCCGAGACGTACTCCTCATCTGCAGTGGCAAAGAAAGTCAGAATACTCAGCCCATTGCGGATGATATGGTGCCAGCACTCACCATTTCCTGCCACAACAGCAAACAGTACTTTCTGAACAAGGCTATCACGACTTAGATATATGTCTGTTAGGCTGTGACCGTGCTTGGATGGAGAGAAATCAGTCTCCAGGCTTGGGTCCCCGCTTTGAACAGAGTTGATAGACAGGGTAGACACGGTCTTGAGGGAGTGACCAGCATCGCTGACCGTGCCCACTGTTGAGTCTCCTCCATGCTCTATAGACTCTGTAATTGAAGGGTTTATTGCTGATTGCTTGGCTAGTAATGCTGCCGTAGAGCGCTTGGATGTAATCAGCTTTCTAGCTTTTGAGGGAGATCGACTTTCTTGACCTGCGAATGCACGCACGAGACTAGTCGTCAGCCGGACATCCTGGGCTACCGAGACAAAGCGTGAATTAGGTTACCTCGAGACTCCAGGATCTTGCGGAGTACCCACTGCAAGCTGTTTCTGGCTTTTCGATTCGGATCCTCAATGCCCCCATCTAGATGGACTAATCCAGCTCCGTCTACAATAGAGTAAAGAGCAAGCAGTCAGCCAGGCCTGTCAAAATGTCAAGCAATTGGATTATAAGAGGGTTCCTTACGGATATTGCAGATCTCGGCGGCCTTGTCGCCTTCTGCTTTATAAGGCATCGCACCTTCCTGGATAGCAGGACACTGAGTTGCCAAAGCAATAAGGTGAATGCCACCTCGAGTCCAAAAGCCGTCTGTCGTAGTCAGCGTATAAGTGAAGTCCAGAGTAATGAGCGTCAAGCAGAGTCACAAATTTGACACGTGCCAGTCTGTCAGACAGGTTTTGTGACATTTTCGAGCGAATTGTTCCGCAACTTACGAAGCAGAGTTTTTAGGTGCTCCAAGCCTTTAGGGTCGCCATATTTATAACTATCAGGAGTTAGAGAGCTCAGCTTGATACTCCACCGGAGAGTTTGAACACATACCAAATCATGACGCCCTCTGGTCGGGGCACCTCTGCAGGCCACGTCAGGCCTTCTGCAGTGCTTTTCAAGAGATCCATGTCGACTTCCAGAACCTCAATAGTACAAGATATACCCGTGATGGAGTAGCTCCCAGAGTATGACAGCACTACCAAGAAAGTAATCAGGAATGGCTCTTACCACGAGTCAAAGACGGTCATGCGTACCTTTGTTCCCTTTCTCATCTTCGTATAGGAGTGTGCATTTATCGCCTGACAATCTCAAGTTGTTCGCAATAATAGTCGACTTTCCAACTTGCTTTGGTCCGACCATCTGCCAAAATCATAGTAAGCCCGAAGCGTCAGACAAGCGGCAAGGCACACGCTTTTCGGCTTTTGACATACCGCCACTACATAATCTGCTCCTGATTTCTTCGAAGGAGATAGCTGCTGAAGACGTTCAACAGTGATATCGTTGTCGTTCAAGGAGAACATAAGTGAGTCAGCCCCGGCTTCCAACGCCTCGTGCTCGCCATCCTCGTCCGTCTCTTCAAAGTCAATAACGCTTTGACGACGACAATGGGAAGTCTTGCTTCGCATTTTTGGCGGAAATAACATGCACAAGAGACAAGTAAGCAGAAGTGTAAGAAGAGCTTACAGAAGTATGATTGCCCATTCGGAAGCTTGATGTTGATGTACGCTGACTAACGTCCAGACCGGCGGACGACCTGCCTGACACATTTGCGCTTCCCGAACCAAAGTGACCCTGTCCCTGATCACCCTCTCTCATCTGATCCGAGAAACTTTCAGTCTCATCCCGTTCTTCCATTATCCTCTGATTAACATCATTTAGCATGGATCCATTCAGTATCGTGCTCTTGTTTGGCTGTGCTGCTCGCACTTCTGCACCGTGGCCCGTCGAGAGAGCACTTGAGACATAGCTCTCTGACATACTTCGAGGTCGTACTGCGTGGGGATGCCGTAGAGATGGCGACTTATTGATGTCCTCAACTTTTACGCCTACTGTTTGATTTGTGCTGTCTTCTTGCGCCGGCTTAGCAATAGCATGAGCAGGCGGAGTGTTGGGCGCAGCGAAGAATGTAAAAGTATCCTGCTGAGAAGGTGATAGAGACCCTGTGATCAATGGTGATGAGAAAGCATCCACATAAACGGTCGAAGCCGTATCAGGAGTCATCTTCGGCGGTGTCAAATTCTTCGCCGTTTCCTGTCTTTCTCGTCCATGTTCGCGTCCCGCTATTTGTTCCAGATCTCGATGAGTCTCGAATTCGCTATGATTAGGCACGAGGTCTGTGCTTATCTTCGGTGGTATGAGGAGGTCGCTATCGGCTCGCGTACGCTGTAGTGCAGCTGCCATTCCAGCGCCTGCAGTCATCGACATTGGATTGACAGGGCTTGTGTTTCGCCTCAGCGAACTTCGTTGTGGTTGTTCACTTGAATATCCCGCCATTGCACCGGTAGCCATCGGGTCATCCAAGGACGAGAATGCTTCCTGGGAAGGAGTCAAGTCGACCGAATCAACGTCAGAGATTTGACTCGCCAATTCGCTGACATCTTCATCTTCCTCTTCACCCGAGTCCACAACTTCGTTTTTCGTGATAGCGTCTTGGCAATTGTCGTTAGCTCCCACCCTGACAACTTGGTCTTTCGCGGGAATGCCCTCGTCTTCATGTGCAACGACAAGCCTGCTTCTTATAGCGCTCGCTCCACTAGTGCGCTTGCTTTTCTTGTTCCTATGATTGAGATCATGTGTAAAATTCTCCCGCGATAGCCAAGAGCTAGTTTGTCCATCTTCAATATCAAGTATACCATCGGGGATCGATAGCTCTCCTCTCGCCGCATTCAAAGTCTCCTCCCGCTGTGTCGAAGTATCTGAAGGTACTCGTTTTGCATACGTCGTCGCTTCTAGTATGTCCTTCTCACTCTTGCTACGTGGGAAGCATACACTGTCTCTACTACCAGTGCTGCTTCCGCTTCGGGTAGGTCTAAGAGCCACTATGCCGTTATTCGCAGTGCTAGCAGAAGTAGGAAGCTTATCGTTCGATCTACGAGGGTAAAGAGACAGACTATGTCTAATTGAGCTATCGAACGATTTACGTCCTATCGTTATACTTCCCGAATTAGAAGGAGGAGGGCTCGTCAAAGTTGAATTCTTCGAAGATGCTCCGCCTGCGACTGAATGAGATGGATATCGCTGATCACTTCCTTTGTCGGACAAGAAAGGATTACCGACAGACGATGCGGAAGAGGACGCTGATGGTCTTATGTGTTGTAATTTCGCAGAGAATGACTTGAATAGACTCTTCATGTCCGTTCTCAAATGCTGCTGCTGGGCAGGTTTCGGCACTTGATGGTTGTGCTGACTTGTCGGAGTAGTCGAAACAGAAGGCACTTCGTCCTCTCGGGGTAGGAAGTTTGCAGATATAGTACTCGTGGTACCCACTATACCTAATCCTCGCATATCATGATACGCAGACGTATAATCATGATCTTTCCTACTTCTTTCATTGTGTACATCCCTCCCCTTTCTGCTTGCATTAGTGCGCAATGACTCTGCACTAGCAGCTTTTCTCAAGCTTTTCCTGCTGTTGTCAATGCTAGCTGAGCCTGAAGAAGTACCTGAGAAGGTAGGCGAGGCTAGGTATGTATTCTTAGGAGAAGGTGTAGCAGGTGTAATGTGCGGTGTAGAAGGATGTTGATGATTGGAACTACTAGCTGAAGGAGAGGAAGAGGCTTCTAATAAGGCACGTATACGAAGTGAGTTCGAACTTGATTTACCAGAGAAGCTTCCGTCATGGTCTGCACCTCGAAAATTGCTATTATCGGTCAAGTGTGGTGAAGTCGAGGTGCTGGTTGCCCATGGGATGTCTGATTTCAGATTGAATGGACTGAATGACTCCCTAAGCTCGTGCGGAGACGGGTGCAAAAGTAAAGTGAAGTTAGCATGAGAAGCCGAGTAGTTGAAGAACACTGGTTTACTCACAGACTAGGCAAATTTGTATGCTGGACACCTCTAGTTGTGGAGGCGATATCTGCTTTCTTGATTGTACCAGCGTTTATAGCCGATCCAGGAGGCAATGACAGAGCAGCCAATAGCTCATCTGGGATGGCCGGTGGGATAGCACCTGTATTACTACTGTTATTACTAGATGTCGCTTTACTGCTTGCAGTCCTAGTCCCGCCTTTTGTAGCTGCTTTTGTGGCGCCTCTAGTAGAAGGTGCGCCCTCGCTCGGATCGCTTGACGAAGTGAATGCAAACGATAGACGCCTCGAGGAGGAGGTTGATGTAGATGATGCTGGAGGTATACCACGCTGTGTGTATTGTGGTAATGCTCCATCAGTGTCTGGTATATGCATCTGAGTTTCGGTGACTGTAGCTCTCGATTTGCCTCCAAAGATGGGTCTACTAGCGGTGGTCGCACTATTTGAACTGGAAGATGAGGGATTGCCCGTCTTGTCGGTCTTGAAGTTCAATGGAGGAGTGACATTTGATGAGAATGCTCCTGTCTCATACTGCAATGAGCTGTCGTTCGTATTGCTGTGGTTTGCGGCCCCTCCTCGGGTAGTATTGCTGCCTGAAGTGGGCATGATAGTCTGAGCTTGTGGTATGCGGTTTGTCGCCAGAATCCTGCCAACAGAGTCTGATGAAGAGCAGCACTACCAGATGCAGTAGACTTGAGGTTGCTTGTTGCTATATTCCTTCCTGAAGCCGTGGTGTTCCACGCCTCAACAGACACTTGCGCCTCCCTTGCCGTACAATCCCACGCTTGAGGTCCACTACAAAAGGCATGCACGGTCGCACCAACTCGGCCTGTTGGCGTGCGAAAAGAAGTAGTGTAATCAGTGGAGCATGAGTGGTAAGGAGAACACTTCTTGTCCATCAGTTCCATCGCGGTATCACCCTTGCCTTGCCATTGCGCACCTCCTGCAACTCAATCTAGGAACGAACACGCACGGCAGTGGCCCGTGCATCTTCCCTTGCCAGGACAGGACAGGCACACTGCTCGCATTGCTTGCTGGCACTCACTGCTACGGTACATCTTGGACATGTGAGAATGGACAGCTTCTTGGTTATATCTATGGAACAGTCGATAGAAGCCAAGCAATGTCCCGCTGTTCTCCCTCGCCTTTTTTCAATTGCCGGCATGTGTTGGCTGGCTGGCTTGCCGAGGGAGTGAACATGAAGACCGATATTCCTCCATTCAAGCTCTTATTCCTACCATACTAAACCATGCATTCATCATCATCGAGAATGGCATTGAGGTCACTGCCTCGTCTTACTTTGTCTCCCTCTTCTTCGCAGGTTCTTGCTACTCGTTCTCATGGATCCCGGCGTGCTGGAGCTGCAATTGCCGCCAGAAGAGCCGCTTCTACTTCATCCTCGAATACACATCCACTCGCTCGGAAGCCTCAGCTGGTGACTAGCAACCCGTCTGATAAACGATCCTCACCAAACAACGGCAGTCGACAATCATGGAGTACTGCTACGGCGCTGTTGCTTGCTACCTTGACTGGTGCGGCGGTAAGCATTGATTGTCGATCTCCGCATCAGTGGTGTACAGTATAGCTTACAGCGTATCTACCATTTCGCCTTGCATAACGTTAGACATACGTGTTAGGGATGCAATCATCATCAAGCGCATCAACGTCGAGTTCATCCGCAATTCCAAAACCTAAAACACCAACAATGGAAGACTTCAATAAAGCTTTGACCAAACTGCGTTCTATCCTACCTAAAGAATGCATATCAAGTGACAGAGATGACTTAATATTGCATGGTTCTTCATCTTGGACTTACCATGATCCTAAGATCCTACCTGGAGCTGTTTTATTCCCTAGGAATACAGATGATGTGAGGCCCAAGCAGCGTTGCTTGCTTTCATTAATGTTCTTGCATACTGACAGCCTGCTTTTTCCCCACGTACTAGGTCGTAGCGATTGCGAAGGTTAGTCCAGCTACACGTGTGTACGCAAGATTTGATCCTGTCTGATCTATGTTCTCGTTTCTACAGACATGCTACGAATACTCGATACCAATAGTACCTTTCAGCGGTGGCAGTAAGTCAGGTCCTTCAACGGATCCGCAAAAGTACTGTTCGCATCGATGTCTTGAATCATACTGATGCACTACGTTGAATGGTAACAGCAAGTCTAGAAGGCCATTTCGACGCACCTTCGTTCCCCCTATCAAACTCACAAGAATCACATTCTAAGCAAAACACTTCCAAAATACCAATAGAAGATCTAATACCAATAGAAGATCTAAAACCAGGTCCGACTATAGTTATTGATTTTGGTGCAAACATGAATGAAATCATTAAAGTCAACGAGAGAGATTTGGATGTTGTCGTGCAACCTGGTATGCCATATGAGCTATTGAATGAGGAATTGAAGGATAAAGGGCTGTTCTTCCCCGTTGATGTAAGTCGTACATTTCATACAACTTTGATGCAAGAGACTCTAACAGCGAGGTGCATCCATGGAGTAGCCTGGCCCAGGTGCCGAGATCGGCGGAATGGTAGGAACAGGTTGCTCAGGGACTAATGGTAGGCCACAATTTCCGACACAGCATTCTTATACCATCTTCGTGTTGGAGCTGACACTCGTCGTATTGCCCCAGCTGTCCGCTACGGAACGATGAGAGAAAACGTACTCAATCTTACCGTCGTACTGTCAAATGGAGAAGTCATCAAGACACGCTCGAGAGCTCGGAAGTCATCTGCTGGTCCTGATTTGACGAGATTGTTCATCGGAAGCGAAGGAACGCTAGGTCTGGTCGTAGAAGGTGAGTATCCGGCATATGAATTTGAAGGCACAGATGTGTAGAGGCTGTGAGCTGATCCGTCGGTCTCTCTTTCCATCACTCGTTGATTTGTTCCGATAGCCACGCTCAAGCTTGCCCCTCTCCTACCGAATTCAGTTGCCGTCTCGTCCTTCCCGAACATCCAAGCGGCAGCAGATACAGTAGCTGAAGTAGTCCAGAACGGAGTCTTGGTGCAATGCATTGAGATTTTAGACGACGTAATGATGAAAGCGATCAATCAAGCCGAATCTACAAATAAAAATGCAAGGCAATGGCCTGAACAACCTTCTTTATTCTTCAAATTCGCAGGCTCGAAAGAACAAATTGCACTAGATATGAAACGTACAAGTGAGATAGTAAAGCATAATAAAGGAACAAAATTGATTTGTGCTACTACTGAAGAAGAGAAAGAAGACCTATGGAGAGCTAGGAAAGTGGCACTATTTAGTGCATTGAATTACCTACCGGGCTCAAGAGCTTGGACTACTGATGTTTGTGTACCTATGAGTAAATTCCCTACGCTTGTTAAGGAGACCAAGGAGGATTTGGATAGATTGAATGTGGTGGGACCTATCGTGGGACATGCAGGAGATGGCGTAAGCTCCTTATTTCTGGCTTGTTCCTTGAAATACGATGCTGATCCAGCAGAATATCAAATACAGAACTTCCACGGTATCTTGCTTTTCCGCAATGCAGAAGAACTGGCCCGCGTAAAAGAAGGCGTTCATAACATGATAGAAAGAGCACAAAGACTAGAAGGTACATGCACGGGAGAACACGGTGTAGGACATGGTAAAATGGCTTATTTAGCCAATGAATTGGGTGAGGGAACAGTTGATGTGTTACGGAAGATCAAGCAGACGATCGATCCTAAGAACATCATGAACCCTGGCAAACTTGTCAACGTCGAGTATGCTAAGTGAGAGACTATACGCGGATGTAATGCGATGTAGTCAGAGTACAATGTAGTATATTGGTAGCACAGGAGACATAGCACAGGAGACATCATCATAATTGCCAGCTGTAACATCCGCCTTGCAGTGAACGGATTCCTTGCCATAGTCTGTACGCGGAGGTAGCACGTGATCTGCATAATTTCGTTCCCAGCTTGCCTTTGCTCCACAATTTGTCCTCTATCCCAGCAGAAGAAGAATGCAGGTTGTCTCTTTGGATCTGGTAGATACTGAATACTCAGCCTGCTCAATCTCCACGTGTCCGAACGACAGGAGCATAGTAGCATGTGGCCTGTATCAAGTCGTCAAGGACGAACAAGCTGAACAGCTCGATGAAAGCTCGCCTGTCACGAAGAGGCTGGGAAGATGCCTGCTGATGCGTATGAACGACGATGGCAAGTTGTGAGTGAACTACTCAGAGATGCCTGCCTGCCTTGAGGTCTGCGAGACATTTCAACCCTCTGATCTGCTTCGCTTCATTACAGCTCCGAAATGCATAGAGTGGAAGAGTTCGCAATATTGGATATGGCTTGGTCAGTCACGCTTTCATTGTGGTTCACGACCTTTCATACAGCTGATGATTTACTCATAGGTCTCACGAAGCAAACAAGAACACGCTGACACTTGCCAATTCCACCGGTCAAATATGTCTATACGACTTGGAAGACAATCATGTGGGCCTAATTCCCTGGCGCAGCTCTTCGAGCTTGCAAGGTAATGCTGAATCCTCTAAGTACATTCCCCATTCCCATATTAGCTCGTACAAAAACAAAAAGTGCAAGTCAGCGAAAGTACCAATCTTTGTCTTTCGCTAGATTGGGACAATCGTTTGTCTGGGTAAGTCGCGTTGCAATCCAGGTCCTTTAAGCTATTTGCAGTATATAGATTACTGATATGTAACCTTGCTTGGTCTACGTTTCTATAGCTCCACAGGCAGTATCGTAACATCTGTATCAGATGGCACAATTTCGGTTTTACGGGGCGAAAGTGAGTTCGAAGTCGAAGGGAGTTGGAAAGCACATGACTACGAGCCCTGGATCGCGGCGTGGGATTACTGGGACACCAGCAACATCTGGACAGGTACGTTCAACTGCGTTACCTGCTTGTGATAATTAGCGAAGCTTACGTCGCCGCACCTGTTGTTCAGGAGGCGATGACTGCAAGCTCAAGCTTTGGGATCTCCGCCAAGGTACCTTCCGCCCCGCTGCCCTGAATAAAGACTTCACCGCCGGCGTGACCACCATTCAGAGTAATCCTCATTGCGAGAATATCTTCGCCGTCGGCAGGTAAGCTATTGCCGCCTCTCCATATCGCACATGCCAGTAGCCTCTAACGTCCATTCCGTAGTTATGACGGTATTGTGCGCCTCTTCGACAAGCGGAAGCCCAATGCGCCAGTCCAATCCCACGACGTAGGCGGAGGTGTCTGGAGAGTCCGCTGGCAACCCACTCGTTCTCATAGGCTTCTGACCGCTTGCATGCACGATGGCTTCAAGGTTTTGGATTATCCTGCCGGTTTTGCGACTTGCGAGACTTCAGTGCGTTTCGATGAGCACGGAAAGGATGCACTGGCGTATGGTGCAGACTGGGCGACAGCGAAGACGGACGGGCGCAGCTTGATAGCTACCTGCAGTTTCTACGATCATCAACTGCGAAGCTGGTCAACTTAATGCGCGGTAGCGCAGTAATCTCGACATCTCACTCTTCAATCCGTCGATTGCAATCATTCCACTGTAATGTCGTGCTCTGTTGCGTCCATGCCTTCCTCTTCCTCGTCTTCTGGGTCCTCCATGTCGAGGACTTCCAACATCTTGCCACCACTTCCCAGAACTGCAGCGATGCGACGACCGGCTCGACCGTTCAGAGACAGCTGTAAAGGTTCAAAAGAGGCCTCGAAGCGGTGCACTCGCTGTAGTGGGATCGGAGAAAGCGCCTCCGTCAAGCACACTCCTATGTTACCATCGACAACCTCTGTCAAGTCGTGACTTTGGTAGGCAACCGTAGCAAGCGAGTATCGGGATCCTGAGGTTCAAGTTTAGAGGAAGGTCATGAGACTGGGTGAAGGGGGTAAGGACCTACTCATGGTGCTTTCAGCTGGATTACGCAACAGCAACACTACCTCCTTGTCGTCAAAGAAGTCGATATCCAGAATCTCATATGGCACATTGTCGGAAGGACCCAGCAATGCGAAGGCTTGCGCTGCAAGAGTATTTCCAATAGACCGGAAAATCCAAACTGTTATATCAACGTTAGTCTGTAGTCAGGCATCTAAAGCATCTGAGTCACACACAGGCTGGTTGATCCATGTGATGCGATGGTAGACTGCCAGGTGGAGTTTCGCAAGCAATGAACAGCGATGGCTCGGCGTCACCATTGACCGCACGAATCATGCGGGCCGTGATCTTCGTAGGGTCTCTAGCAAGACCTAGCACTGCTAGCGCATCGTCCTCCTCGATGCCCGGAGGCTGCCATGTCACAATGTGCTTGACTTCGCCTACTGTGGCCGACTTCGCGACCATTGCGAAGGAGTGATCGAACATGTGCCTCAGGCGTCGAGCCAAATCGCGAAGTAGGAAGGAGATAGGAAGCTCTATCGGTGATGTGCATTGCAGATGCTTGAGCTCAGCTTGGTTTGTAGACTTGCGGCGAGTGTGCTGCGTTGGCTGAGGTTTGGCTGGCATAGGTGGGGGATTCGTGAATAGGCGTACTTCTTCCGTTTCGAAATCCGAATCTAACGACTCTCGTCCAGTCGTGATGGCATCCAGATCTAGCTTGCCGAGGTCCAATAAGGCATCACTGTCTAGACCAAGCTCACTGTATTCGTAGGCAATGCTCAGCACGATGTTTGACAGCCCTTCCCCCTCTTTGGCAATGCCGCTTCTCGAGGTAGCTAGACGCTGCGACTGTAGCCAATGCTCCAGTACAGGAGTATGTGCAGCCGCAGCCTTGTCGTCTTCGACAACCATGATGCCGTCAATGGGGTTGCTTGGAAGTTTTTGACGAATGTAAGACATAACCGCCAGGACGTCGTGCTTAGGAGAGGGTCGACCATCGGCGTTTGCTTCAATGGCGGATATGCGTTCAAGATCTGTGGAGCTGTCTCAATATGTTTTGGGAGATTACCGGCGGGATCAGATGCTGCTCACCGAACTTGACCCAGCCGCAGAACTCCCTGAAGCCAATTTCTTCCTCCAAAGCCATATCTTCTAGAGCAGTCAGGCGCATCATGATCAGTCGCACGAGGATTGTGCACTGTTCTATCTGTTCGAGATCTAGTTCGAGGCGTCCAAAGCGAGCAGGCCTGTATGGAAAGTATCAGTCGAGACTTATGCACCCTGTTGCGTCTTTCACTCACCACAGAGCCCAGCCACGGAGCTGACTTAGCCATAATGTCAAGCGCTCGCAGACTGGCGTGAGATGCTGGTAGGCGGTGTCACGTATTCGGGCAGCCGCTTTTAGCTGATTCGCCTCCCAATTCTCCAGGTTCTACCAATCCAAACAGTCAGTCATGCTCACATATGTCGAAGAGGATTCCTAATCCCACTCGTTCAGTATTCTTCGAAGCGAAGTACTCATGCATGTTGGTATTGCTCGGTCTTCCGGTGAGCAGGAGCATTGTGAGCTGGAGTTCAGGAAGAAGCGAAACCGAATCGTCGCGTAATCTATCCAGCCATTTGTTTCCCATTCCTCTGACTTCTTCCCAACCTTTTCTGGCCTCGTCAAAGGCTTCGAATGCATGGCTGAGCAGATGTTTTATGCAAGTACTCGCTCTGGCCAGCATTGATACCTCTGTACTGGGAAGCAGGGGGAGTTGGATGGATAGCTCGAAGACGGCCGATGCTTCTTCTGAGGTAGGTACAGTCTGCGGCAATGCAGCCGCGATAGCACGATGCCAGGTTTGGATTCGGTCACAAGGCATTGACGCAAGGAGACAGATTTCTAACGCGTATGAGACGGGGTGGAACGGTGTTTTGGGTCTGGTAATGACCTTTGAGACGGGTGCTGCGATGACATCAACGCCTTCGCCTAGTGAAATGCTTCCTAAGCTAATTCCACCTTGGTAGAGTAGATGGAGGTTGCCAGCTTCATCGACTAGGGTGAGTATTGAAGGATTCTCGACCAGTCCCAATGCTTGCTCAGTCTCAGGATCTGGTATCAAGTCTGTCTCTTCTCCGCTCTCATCGTTCGGAGCGGGTGCACTGAAGACTTCCGGAAAGCGGCCCATCGTGAAGGTTTTCGTAGGCACATAGGGTTTGGAAAAACCAGCTGCAAAAGGGTTAACGAACGTGCCAGCTTTTGTTGCCCTGTCCAGTATTACTACCATCAGCGTTCTTGCCAACAATGAAGTGAAGGAAGTGATATTTACTTACACCTTTTCATGTACCTTTTTCACTTCAGAGAGCTTTGGCAGGCTAGCAACCAGACGTTCGGCAGTAATGGGCTCCTTCTTAAGTGAGGTGCCTGAAGGTAGAGTGCTTTCGCAATTCAGGAGATAGATAGACTGTTCTTCAGGAGAAGCTAGAGGAGACGAGCTGAGGACAGGTCTGCCGTCGTGTACGGAATAAAGCATATAGTTGGATGTAGTGGAGGCGAACGCGAATGTCATGCCTATAATACAGTATTCAGCTGACATCGCATGCGAGACATAGAAAGCTTGTCCGTTACTTACCATCAGGCTGCCACTGTAGAGATTCTGGCTTTCTTGGCTGTATGTATGTCGCTCCAGCCGCCGCTACGCCGCTGGTGGCACTCTTTGCTCGGCCTCTAGATGTAGGCACAGGCGCAGCCACAACCACAGCTTTATTGTCGATGCTGGTCTCCCAAACCTTGCTGCTGCTATGAGTACTCTCATATGTTAAGCTCGGAGTCACAGGAGTATTACTCCCTCCAGATAGCCTGTATAGCTGGATACTCGCATTGCCAGTCGCGTTGGTAGGATTCGAGAGGAGCGCGACATCCATAGTGGGGCAGCATGACTGAGAGTGCGAGACGAGCGCTGTCGGCAGCGAGCGCGTCGCGAGAGGGGGGAAGAGTGCCATCTTAATGGTCTTGCTCTTCCTGCTGTTGTTTTTGTCGTATATGTTTCATCAGAGCAACTTGACTTCTCGATTGGGTTTGCCGAAGAAGGCGAAGAGAGACAGAGAAAAGCTCCACCCTCACGCTCCATTTCAATCGACACTATTACGAGCAAGGCCGAAGCAAGGTGTTGCGTTGTATTTGACAGCATGTACACCAAAGTGCCTTATCAAGCTTCTTTTTTTACAGTCCGGAACAGAAGTCTGATAGAGCAATACAAAATACTGGAAATAATCCTGCATCTCCTTTGAAAGCTTTTCCCAAGAGTCTGTACACAAGTTTCACTTACTTCATCTATCATCTAACAGGAGGTTCTGTCATGATTGTCTACGCTACAATGACCGTCAAAGCTACTCCGAGAAAGTCACAGATGTTCGTCTATAACGTCCCATGTCCCATTTCCAGTCTTATAGAGTAGATGGATGCGGAAGATAGCCTTCGGGGTCGTCCATCTTGTCCTTCGCGTCTGCAGCGGGGACATACACATTCGAGACTGACACGCCAGAAGATACATCGTCTTTTAGGCCAAATGGAACACTGTCGTCGAGGTGTTTGATACCTTCTCCGAGATGTGGAGGAGGGAATACCTTGTTCACAAGCACCATCGCGACAAAGGAAATCGAGACGCCAACATAAAAGTCGATATGGAAGAGCTTGACCCATCCGTTCCATGCGTCGGCATTCTTGACTGACATAATGAAGCCAGGGAACAGTGGAGCAAGTCCGATAAGCCAGGCGACGAGAGGGCGCCAGTTGAACCCGTGCCAGAACCAGTAAATGGATTCGGGAGACTGGATGTACAGGTCTTCCATGACAAGAGTACGCTTTCGCACAACGAAGTAGTCGGCGAGCATGACTCCAGTGAATGGGGCAATGAAGATACCAAATCCAGCGATGACCGTTAAGAACACAGCAGCATTTGATCTGACATGGTTAAATCGTCTTAGGTAAAGGTGTCGGCGGGCTTAAGAAGAAGTTACTGGGGACTTACAGGTACTCCCATGGACAGGATGCAAAGCCAAGGACAGCCATTAAATAAGCACCTCGACGAATGTTAACAAAGCGGGGTACGCAACCGGCAATGTCCATTCCAGCCGAAACGGAATTGAGTACGATGCTGCCAAATCAGGAGGACTCAGTAAGGCGCTTTCGTCTCGTGCAGCACGGCCATCGTGACTCACCTGATTCCTAATTGTGCACCAGTGCATCCAGCTCCAGCGAAGAAGATTGCGGCACGTGCTTTCGATGTGTGTCCGTAATGCTCTTGTAGGGCGGGAAGAAGCTGGAATGGCTGCCAAATAACTTCACCGTCAAGAACAAAGCTTGAAGCACTACAACAGAAGATGTGTAAGCTTGACGTTCTCTAGTTAGTATAAAAAAAACTTACGAAGTAACAATGATACCGACAAGACCGCAGATGAAAATCGAGAACGGCGCTATGAAAATTTGTGCAATCAA
This sequence comes from Cystobasidium sp. 2NF920, assembly GCA_023628255.1. Classification (NCBI taxonomy): domain Eukaryota; kingdom Fungi; phylum Basidiomycota; class Cystobasidiomycetes; order Cystobasidiales; family Cystobasidiaceae; genus Cystobasidium; species Cystobasidium sp. 2NF920. The sequence continues at coordinate 20,088 of JAMALA010000047.1, forward strand.
GGGATTGTAAGGTTTCTTGGCGTAACGCGTCCAGTCAGACTGTCCTAAGGTCCCGCCACCCCAGCTGCCTTTAGAGGGGTTTATTGAGAGTTGTCTGCCATCAGTACCGTTTCCTGAGCGGTTTCGGTTCGAGCGGCATCGGAGCGCTCACCAAGTACGCCGGCTACACCGAACAGCATGGCCCAGGAGAAATCACCATGTAGAGGGGCAGACTGAACGTTCCATAGAGGACCAACGCCTCCTGCAGCGCTGCATGCCCAGGCCAGCAACCCGATGAGAGTGAAGATAAATCCGAAGGAAGAAACGATGAAGGGGATTTGAAGCCGCTCGGGAGGAAGGATCATGATGGACAAGAAGAAGACGTAGTAGACACTGTTATATATTTATGTCAGCTTCTTCATACAATCGTTTAGCTAGCAATGAAGTCACAAACTTACAGCATGCCGACCAAATCCTTCAACATCAGGACGCCACCGGCCAAGGTGGTGTCCATATTATGGAAGCTTAAAGACATCGCTCCAAGGCAGCACGCTACACTTTGGCCACCCCAATAAGCTATTCGAAGGAACAACCAAGTCAGTTAGTGGCAGTCGTTTTGCCTGAAGTCCAAAAAACTCACCCTGTAGACCATCCCAGAAAATCGTTGTAAAGGTGCGGATAATAACAGGGAAGTAGAAGCCTCGTACGCCCCAAGTGAAACGAGAAGCTACTGTGAATCCAATTCTGTGTTGCGCGCCCATCCAGCCGCATGCGACGACCAGAGGTGCCACGCAAATGGCTCCGATGGCGATTGCGCCGAGAGCTTGCTTGCAGTTGAGACCATATGCCAGGAGGGATGAACCCAGTGTGTAAGCGGATATACAAAGTCCACTGATGCACCAGTAGACGCAGTATGACCAGATGTGATAGGTCCGACGGTCAGGCGGCATCGGTATCAAGTCCCGATTGGTCATGTTATCGGTCTGATAGTTGTGAATTAGCAAAAGACATCGACGGAAGAGCAGATGAAAATCATTCTCACCTTGTAAGCGGCATCAGTATCTTGTGGGACTTCGACATATTTCACGAAGCGTTGCCAACCGGACTTTGAAGAGTCGTCCATGGTGAGAGAACGGACTGAAGGTGAAGGTTAACACCTAGCAGGAGGAGGAGCTTTGGGACCAGACTATAGATTTCCTACACCAGGAAGGCACTCGATGAGGCTTGAATGAAAGCGGGCGAGCTTGTGGGTCCTGTGCGATAAGAGAAAGAAGAGGTGAGGAGAGAGGAATGCCAGACTTATGGGGACCTCGGAAGTCGCCAATGGAGCTGGTAAGGGTATGGATAGCCCACTAAAAGGATATCATCAGTGTCGACAAGCTGTGAAAGCCACCTTGGAGTTCCGTTCGTGCATGATATGGCCTGAAGATAACATGGTGGGCCACTGTCGGAAAGAGGGGAAGGTCTTCGGTTGCCGCTGGTGGAGGAGGGAAATTAGGCGGAACCTAAAATAGGGCATCGTAAGACATGGGATTGGCCGGCCGATGTGTCCAGGTGGAGTGCAGGGACAACCGAGCAGTGCCCACCTTCGTGATGTGCCTTGTACACAGAGAAGTTCAGGCCGAGGAGAGAAGCGCGAAGTCAGAAAGGTGCAGCCGTATCAATTCCTCGGTGGCGGTAATTCTCACGTGCTTTAAATCGTCCTTCCGCTCAGATAGCAGCGAAGAAGCAGACACTTCAAGCATTCGAGTGCATTGCCCCAGCCATCAAGTATAAGAGATGCAGATCAAAGTGAAGACCCCTACGGTGCTCGACGTGGAGCCGTACATCTCGGAAAGAGCAAAGCTATGGAGATCCAGCCAGATTAGGAGTTTCTTCCCTCTGGAACACACGCCTGGCGTTGTATCGCTGCTTGCAGGAAAGCCAAATCCAGCGACTTTCCCATTTGAAGCTATCACTCTTACTGTGAAGTCACCCATACCCGACGAAGCTGTGTACGACATTCGCATTGACGGTCAGGATCTAGATCGAGCCTTGCAATATGGCATTACAGGCGGTCTGCCAGACTTTGTGAAGGTGGGTTAATCTGCTCTATACTATCTCCTCCAGCATACAGATATTAGGTAGTATTATTAAACGCGCTCCTTGCTGATTCTAATCAAGTAGCGGGTACATCCACGTGGATGTACCCGCTACTTGATTAGAATCAGCAAGGAGCGCGTATTAGTAGCGTAGCAGGGCTGCAGGCAGGCTTTGCTTGCATCACCTCCAGGAAGTGTGACTGTAAGGATGTCTTACTGACACTTGGCTTGTTTCGGATATAGTGGCTTGAAGACTTCCAGAGTTTCGTGCACGGAAATGACAAGGAGCGCGAGAATTGGCAGGTCGTCGTCGGCAATGGCAGCCAAGATCTCTTGACGAAGGTAAGAGGGCGTTGTAAAGAATGATGAAGAGACCCAGAGCTGACGCAGTCCTTCTGAACAGGCCTTCCAGATTCTCGTCAATGAAGGCGATTCGATTTTGGTCGAAACGCCAGCTTTCCCTTGCGCAGAGGGCTACTTCAACTTACTACCAAGTCAAGACGATGTCGACATCCTGTAAGCACTACCAGGACACCCTTCATACGGGCACCTGCTGATATGCCGACGCGTCATTAGTAATGCAAAGGGCTTGCCGACACCTGAAGCCAGTGAATTGATTTGTGAGCCAGCATGATCGACGGAGAGATGGAGGAAATAGTCCATGCTGAGATGTCGTTGGTACGCAGCTGTTCGCACTGATGGAGGTGGACTGAGTGCAGACCACTTGCGCTCTATCTTGGAGTCATGGCCTCAAACGCATCCTGACAAGAAGAAACCCGTCGTTCTCTATACGGTGCCAATCGCTGGCAATCCAACCGGCAGCACCATAGACGAAGAACGCAAAGCAGAAGTGTGAGTTTGACGGGGAATAATATACTCACAATCCTGCTCCGTTTTGACGCGGATCTCATTTGTCTCGTCTCTCTTCTTACAGTCTTCGTTTAGCGAAGGAGCACGACTTCATTATCCTGGAAGATGATGCCTATGCCTATCTGTACTATGTACGTTCCCAATAATCAATACATCATTTGGGAGCACAAGCGCTAACATATGTATCTATAGGGCGATGCTCCCAAGCCGCGCAGCTACTTTGCCATGGAGGCGGAGATCAACGGAGAGGTTGGCCGCGTGATGAGGTGATTTGCCCCAAGATTCCCTTCGCTGGGCTTGCCTAATCTGACCCACACCTGTGCAAATTGGTCAGATTCGACTCTTTCAGCAAGATTCTCAGTAGCGGCATGCGACTTGGCTTCATCACTGCTCCCAAGCGTGTATGTGAGCTGATCGTCCTTAACACAGCCAATGTCAAGTGAGCAAAGCACAACACCGCACGCAAGGGCTCCAGCTGATCTGTACTTCCAGTCTCCAATGTTCGTCCACCACTCAGATGCTAGCGCTCAAGCTTCTCTCATCGTGGGGACACAGAGGTCTTGTCGCACATTGCGACCGGGTAGCTGCGTTTTACAAGACCAAGCGGGACATGTTCGAGAAAGCGGCCCAGAGACATTTGAAAGGTGTGGCAACATGGACTACGCCAGTCGCAGGAGTGAGTTGTTGTCGCTTTCGGCAATACTCTTGTCCAACCAGCTAACTCGCTTGACTTGCAGATGTTCCTGTACATCGAGCTTGCACCTCTGCCTGACGGAACCAAGCTCGACTCTTATACGCTTATTACCGAAAGAGCCCTGAAAGGCGGTGTTCTCTGCGTTCCGGGAGCAGCTTTCATGCCACGAGGCATGAAATCTAGCTTTGTACGAGCCAGCTTTTCCTTAGCCGATGAGGCCATCGCGGACGAAGCTTTCAGACGGCTTCGCGTTGTCATCGAGGAAGCGAGGTCCGACTCGCTGCCTTCATGATGAATATGCATGTAAAGCACAGACCTGCCTGTTCAACCATGTTACCGCTCTGTCGTCTTCGTCAATTACCGATTGTCGTTTGGCGAACAGACGCTGGAGCTCGACTACTAATCTCGGGTTCAAGGGTTGTTCTCGCTTGATTGTCCATGTTTTCACCAGGGGTTGAGTTTGTTTATACTGCGTTTCGAGAATGCCGGCACTTTTCAAGGTGAAGCAGGTAGGTCCATCAGCATCGCAACGCAGAGAGGATGTAAGGCTCATTCACTTCTCTCTTCCCAGCTTACAGCAAGTATCCCCTATGCATTGAAAACCGCTTTATGTGCACGAGCTCACACAAGACTGAGCTCCCTATCGAATGACTTGCTTGTCATGATCTTCTCGCAATTCAAATATAATCTCAGGACTTACAGTTGGATGGTATACGTCTATGCAGGCGACTGCCAGAAAGAGCAACGGGAACGGCGATCAACACTGTACTCTCTCACACTGGCGAGCAGACGCTTCAATGCTCTCGCAAGTCCTGTGCTCTACCTGGCGTGCGTTCCAATCGAAGTCACTCAGCGGGTCGGGCCGAAACAGCCCCGTCTGGCAGTCTTTCACAGGCCCTTGACGCCAAATACTCATCAGAACCTACTATGCATTCGCCGCTTGAGCTTGGCCCGGGTCGAAAGATGGCACAATGCGTCCTGGACTATGCTTCGTACATGTCTGAACGTTACTCATATCGAGCTGTCATTCGATAGTCTGAAGTTTGACGTCGAAGGGCAGGTCGCCATCACCTTACCAGTGCTAAGGCACATCAAGGTAGCTGTACTGCGCTTTCCATATTCAGTCTCCTTGGACGGCTACCGCATTGGAAGCAAGATCATTGCGCATTTTGCAGGGTTGCCGATGCTTGAAGCCATAAACCTCAACGACCTACACGATGTGGAGTCGTACGGTCCAATTCTCAAGGAAAAGCGCTTAGATGTCCTGGCTCTCTCCAGGCGTGGCGATCCGTACATGTTTAAAAGCCTGACAAGGCTGCTTGAAATCATGCAGTACACGCCTCATCTGGTCTTCACGGGACTTCCCGGATGGACGGCCGATTTTGAAGCTTTCGAGCACCTGCCAGTAACACATTTGAGCCTTCTCAATCAGGCTTGGGGTCACAATAGGGTACGCCTGCCCAGTGCACTGATAAAGCTTTTCATTGGGCACAGTGACGTACCATTAGAAAATCTGGACATGCCGATAAATTTGGAAACCCTGGAACTTGCAAATCTGGGTCTCGTCAACGTTTGTTTTGTTCTTGAAAGCATCGCAACAAAGCGCTGGCAGCTTCGAAACTTGAAGTATCTAACAATTTCTGGAACAGTGGGTCCTCACAAAAGACCATATTCATGGGAGTTGAGCGGCCTAGCCAAAAGCATGCGCTCGGTGCCTACCCACATCGTCTGCTTGAGGAAATCAGGAGTGGTCATCGTTCCGGGCGATATGGAAGGTCGACTACAGCGGACGTTCCTGCAGATTCAGAATCAGAGCTCGTATCTCTTGTAGACATGTGTTAGAATAAATTGCGGCTTCATGTGCCCGACAACAAATACTATATACATTTCTATAACCCGGTCTTAGTAATACAGGTACATCGTTTCCGGCAAATGTACATTAGCGTTTAGGCAAACTCCTCTATGACCGATCTGGGTGGTACGTATGTGCCGAGAGAGGTGTAGCGTATGTTCTTGTAGCCGAAAGATTCCGGTCCTCCCAAAGCCAGCCCTCGAGCTGATTGCGTCCATTCTGGCGCAGCCGTGATACCGAGTACAAGGACCCGTAAGCCGTATTTGTAGTCAGGCGTACCCAAAGCGCTGCCGTTGCTGGCATCAATAACCGAGATGAGGTCTGGAACAGTTGCAACGATCTAAAGTTTACAGATTTTAGGCAGAGTCGTTTGCAAGGCTCAAGATTATGCTACCTACCTTTGAAACCCCAGTACTGTCGACATGTTCGCAAATCAAATTTTCATTCTTGAAAGGTATGCGCATCTTGCCGTCGAACACGGGAGCGGACGAGTCTGCTTCGTCATCTTGAGCAATCGGTTCAATGGTTATGTGTCCAACCAAGTGGCCTTTGTAAGTTCTGCAAAAGAGCATATCTGCTTCAGCTGATTTAGACTCCAGATCCTAGAATGAACCTCACCTTCGGGAAACCTCGACGATCTTGCCAGCAAACAGGAGCTTGGCTGTGTCTGCTCCACCGACGGCATCGATGATGACTTGACCGACTTGACCGATGGCATGTTGCTTTCGTGCGAAATCTACAGCTCTTCCTATTCTCCATGCTAAGGATACTGTGTTCTTGACCGCAAAGCGACGACATTCTTCGACAGTAAGAGGACGCTTCGCGGCACCAGTCAAGCTCTGCAACGACGGCAATTAGTAGTTTGCCGCCTGGAGCACTCGAGAAAGACGTACACCCATTTCCATGCATGCCGATCTCAGGACCGGGTCAACGTGGAGGTCGCTCTTCGCTTTGGTGAGGAGCTGTGACAGACCATAGCATTAAGGCACGATCGGTGAATCAAGAGGAAAGGTTGACATCTACCATAACGTTTCCATCGCCGCTGCACATAGCTATAGGCAGAAGATTCTTGGCTGTCTTGGTCTCATCGAAGACATTGGGCGTCACTGAAGGGAAGGATGGAACGATTAGTTGGCCTTGCTTACCGAGACAGGAATTGCCTGACTATATATACTTACCTTGATGGCCAGTCGGGTACGCTCGTCCCATGAAGTCAGCATCGACAACAGGTACGCTGAAGTACTTGCTTGAGCCCGAGACCATCTATAAAGCCATAGTTAGCTACATCATATCTAGCTAACGATGCCGAGATGCTGCTAAAGTAGCTTACATTGATCATGCCATTGGAGCCTCCAATTTCGAGAGCGGACAGTGCAGCGTATCCTTGAATCTGTAAGATATCGTATCCTCAGCTGAGTTTTGCGAGAGACCGCGAAGGGTCCTACACCAAGATGATCCCTCAAGACTGTGAGGGCTTCGTTGTATCTGTGGGGTAGGGCAACTTAGCAAAGGTCGGCATCTGATCGAGGAAGCCCGTCTTACTCTTCTCCCAGCATTCTTTCGCTTGCGACCTTTGAGAACCAGGGGCAGATTAGCTCTCCTGCTCTGCCATGAAACGCTATTCAGCGCCCGATACTCACTTCAGGCGTACCAAGTCCTCCTCCCCATCCGACTATGCTCTGACCGGGCAGGTCTTGTAGATCGACCACACTGATCTCATGACCTTGTCTCAGCAATTCCCTGCATTGCAGGAACGTATGTGTAGGCGAGCCGCCACCACCGCCTATAAATGTAATGCGTCATCAGTAAAGCCCATGGCCATGTAATTGGCTATATAGAATCACAGCCTAGAATATAACAACCATCGGCGATCCACTCCAGGTCTATCTCCGAAAGTTTCCATGTCCGGTGCTCGATCTTCGGTCGGTAGCTGTTGATGAAAGCTGCAGTGATAGGCACGTCGCGTACGCTATTGGACACTTTGACGCGCTTCTTGAGCGGTTCTCTGCTGACTTTTGCGCCGTTGGTGACCTTTTTGTTTCCAGAGCCTTTAGGTCCAGCTTGAACTTTGCCCGACCATTCACCAGCAGCCTTAACATAGAATCGACATTTTCCTGGTGTATATGCGATAGGAAGGCTCTCTTTATCAATGATAGTAACGGTCTTGGGGTCTGCGCCTGCTTCAATGGCCGCTTGTATAGCTTGCTGTTCTGCCTCTTCAAGTGCTTCGGCAATTGTAGTGTTCGAAACATCTTTCACTGCGTCGACGGTACCCGAAACCTATACACGTTTCTTGTTAGTCTATCGCTGTCGGCTTCATGAGGTAGGTACCAACCTGAGCAATAGCAGCTCCGATAGCATTGGCGACCCCAGCGTGTGGCAACTTGACCACCTCACTAATACCTTGTAGGACATCCGGTGCCAGGAATGCACCACCTCCAACCAAATAAGCCGGAATTGGCTCCGGAGATGTCTTCATAGCGTCTAAGGTTTCCTCCAGCATGACTTTCATCCGACTTTGAGCTGCAGTGACGAGCGCTGTGTTCAGTGTAGAAGCTTTCTCTGGCTGAGTGCCAATCTTGCCGGACCCGGCCGCTACTGCAATATCTGTCGTTGTTATCGCTGAACCTCCGAATACGAGAGCCTCGGTGGCAATCTTGTAGCCCACGGATGCCGGGCCAACTGTCGCACGACCCCGTTCTTCGTCCCATTTGACAAGCGAACCACCGCCAAGACCGATGCTGGTTGGTGAACATAGATCAGCACATACGAGGGGTAGAATAACGTGGTCCACGAACTTGACTTACGAAAGCATTGTGTCTTTCCGGAAAGATACACTGCTTTCGTAAGTCAAGCTCGGGGACAACTCTAATCTTCGTCGACTGCATACCTGGTGACTTGAGGCATTGAGAATTTGAGTCGGACGCCGCACAATTCCGTATGTGCTCCAGCTTGACGGGGAAAGCCACTGGGCAGCAGTATACCTACCTCAGTCTAAAGCGGAATTCAAGCGACTCCATCAGATAGGTTTAAGATGCTTCTGGAATGGATTATGCTCACAGTAGTACCGCCAATGTCTACGACCAAAGCAGTTTCCTTTGATTTTCTACCGGATAAGCGAGAAGCACAAAAGGCTGCCCCACGCATAGAATTTGTCGGACCTGAAGAGAATGTCCTGATAGGTAGAACAGAAGCTTGATAGCAGGATAAAAGCGTTCCATCATTGCTTGTAACCATTACTGGGCAAGTCAGATTGAGCGCGGCAGAAGCAGCTTGAAACTCGTCAACCACGGTGTGAGCGTAGTCGAGCAGACAAGCATTGAGGATAGAAGCATTCTCGCGTTCCAGTAGACCAATATTGGAGACATGTTTTGACAAGACTGTCTGGATGGAAGGGAAGTGAGTAGAAATGATACTGGCGACTTGCTCTTCTTGAAGGTGATCGGTATCCAGTGGAGAGAAGACACCTGCGATTACCACAGTGTGGATGCCCTGTTGCGAGAAGCAAACGCACAATGTCAGAAGTGGTTCCCAGAGTCTAGATCTACTCTACTTACCTCTTGCTCAATTGCTCTGCACACTTCAAGAATCTCGGCCTCGTTGACCGGTGCGATTATGCTGCCATCAATCTGCAATCCGCCATCTACGAAGAAGGAAGGGCCTTCGACGACTGTAGACTCATTCTGTCAGCCTCACATCAATCTCAATACAGTACTTAAGATTACGCTTACTTGCTCTCAACTCCCTCGGAAAAGATGCAAACGGTGGCGTGCCTCTCGTGAATTTCCCACACAATCTGATGACTGCGACTCTGTCCAGGACCTCATCATTACGCTCGACGAGAGCATTGACAAAGTGTGTTGTGCCGACTGCGACTGCTTCAATGTCGCTCAATTCGACCTGCGCTTCAGAAATAACAGCTCCCATCGCGTTGCGGATGCCATTGCTGATGTTTCGTGTAGTGGGCTGCTTGCTTGAAGCAAGAACATCTCCGTATGAAGCTGCATTCTTCGTGAGATCCAGAAGCACGCAGTCTGTGTTGGTCTGTCGGTATCTTGGATAAGTACACAGTAGCTATTCATGCGTACTAGGTCGAAATCAGCTTACACCTCCAACATCCACGCCAATTCTCAGTGTGCGCTTGATTTGCATATTGACGGTTCTTAGTATCAGGGTCAAGTGGTGAGCTACTCGAATCTGAGAACTCCAGCACAGCATGCATCAGACTGATATCTCACTGCTCCTTGCATACAAATTCTGTAGTTGCCGATCTGCCGTCCCATATCAGTGCTACTGATTGCCTGGTGGAGGTGCACATGTTCCAGCGGATGGGCTGGTGGGTGTCCTCCGGCCTTGCCATAAATCCGCAGGAAGAAAGCATTGATATGCTAAAGTACCAAAAGTTTCTGGCAAACAACCTCCACTGGGACACTCTTGCCGCATTCAAATGTCCTTCAGAACACCTATCCGCTTGCTTACGGCTTTACATACTCAGACGCGCTTCAAGCTTTCTTCAATCCACCAAGTCAAGCCTTTCAATCAGCGATATAGAACATACGCCATGGCCGCAGAATTCCCTTCTTTCGAGCTACCTTCGGGTGACAAGATGCCAGGCTTCGGTCTAGGTACTTGGCAATCTGCACCTGGCGAGGTCGCAAAGGCAAGGTGAGCAAAGATGCATGTCCTTTCAGGACAGGTTTTCTTCATGTCACGTGCTAATCATTTGCTGCTTCCTTTGCTCGCAGTACAAAGTCCCCTACGTTACCCATCGTCACTCCATTCTTACTTGTTAGATATGTACAGGCTGTAGAGGTAGCACTCAAGTCTGGCTACGTGAGTAACTGTAGCTTGTTACAACCTCGAACTTTAGCTGATAGTCCGGTTACCACAGCGTTTGATCGACACCGCTGCGTGAGACCGATTTTCCTAATCCCTAAACTTCTTCACGAGCTGACTTCCGTACAGTATTTACGGTAACGAGAAAGAAGTCGGTATGTCAATGGCCCACATGCCCGTTTTTGCGAGAACTGATAAGTTGCTCTACAGGTGACGGCATCAAGGCTTCTGGTATTCCACGAGAGGATATCTGGGTTACCACCAAGCTATGGAACAGTAAGGCCTGCTTCGAAAGCTAGCAAGGATGCCACTAAGCTAGTGTATCTTAGCTGCGCACGATCCTAAGGATGTCCTTCCTGCATTCGAAAAATCCCTCAAGGATCTTGGCCTAGACTATGTAGACCTTTACTTGATGCACTATCCTTGTGCAATGGACCCGAATGTCGATGGCATCAAGGTCCTTGAGATTCCATACATTGCTACTTGGGCCGCTATGGAAGGTGAAAAGTTTTGAAATCCTTATCAGCCCGGGAATTGTGCTAACACTTCTTTTGCGAGACAGCCCTTCTCAAGACAGGAAAATGCAAGAATATCGGTATTAGCAGTGAGTAAGGCCCTCGGACCGTACAATATGAGTAGCTAATATTGTCCGTTCTAGACTTCAGCAAAGGAGAAACCGAAGAATTGCTCGCGAACTGCAAGGTCAGACCTGCAGTGCACCAGATGGAACGTCACCCATACCTGCCACAACACAAGTTCGTTGCATGGCACAAGGAGATTGGCATGCATGTTACAGCATACTCGCCTCTAGGCAACACCAATCCATCCTATGCTGAACAAGACAAAGCTGCACCCATTGTCAAGCACAAGACTGTCCAGAAGTTGGCGGAAAAATACTCTGCAACGCCTGCTCAAATCTTGATCTCTCTACAGAGTGCTGTCAGTATACTTTCCTGCCCATCACGGCCAATATGCTGCTAACGCTATCTTTGTCTTGTTTCTCCGCAGGATGGCATCTCCGTAATCCCCAAGTCCGTAACCGAGAAGCGTATTGTGGAGAATCAAAAGTTCATCCCTTTGACCAAAGAAGATGTTGATGAGCTGTACTCGACCGTTACAGACCGGGCTCGGTACTGCGACTTCTCGGATGTCATGTGAGTCGCACTCGCAACTCCGCTTGATGTAAAGGTATCCGAGCTGACTCTTGGGATCTTGCAGCGGATACCAATACTATGCTGATCTCGCTGAACTGGAAGGCGAAAAGTGATAGGCTTGCAAGACATTCATTGTATGATAGCAATCAATATTCATCAAGTTGTCTCGACTTGCAGTAACAAAGCTTTGAGTACTCTGCCAGGCCCTTGCACTATGGATGCGGCCTATTTAGCTTACGCTGAAGAGCTTATCAGGCAAAAGTTGTTGACTTACAAATGCCCCAGTCGATTGCCTTGATAAGATGGACGGCATACGCCAGTACTCCACCGCATGCATTCTTATGTGGCATGCGAGACAGCATATGTGATCCACCGCATCCTAGTAGCCGGTCGATGTAGGCTAGCGCGTTCCTGCGAGCTAAGCTTGGCTCTATCCGGATATCTGTGTCGGGCCGAAAGACGAATGGAAGATCGGTGAAGTCGGCTGGTCCGTCGTGTATCGTGCCATATGCGTAGATAGTGAGGACAGCTAAATAGAGACACCAGGGTGTAGTTGCTGGCGCGTCCGACATGCGGAGGTCGGCATTGCCGCTGTAAATGAACTGAACCGCTGCGAAAAAGACGATAAGTCAGCGCTGCATCCGAGGAGGGGAGGAAGTTTGACAGGCTGTATCGCGCTGCTAGGGATCCCATATACTTCGTGCCCTGTATGGGTTCCCAAGCAGCGCGAAACAGTCTTCTCATTCTTAATGTATTTCCAGTGGAAAACTTACACTGTAAAGCTGCCCACACTGCTAAACACGCATCCTGCGTTTGTACCCATCCAGTCAATTGTTTTCGCACCTTGGCCCTCTCATTCGAGGTGATAGCACGACCAGCAACTCCTTAAACATTGGGAAGCACAAATTTCAGAAATCATCTCGTGAAGCTTGGAACCCTGATGACCCACTAGGTGCGCCAGCGTAGATACGCAGCCGTTCTGTTTCAGACAGAAGCTGACGATGTATGTATTGATATCAGTATCGTGCGCCGGATACACCGAGTAGGACGCATGCTCACAAGTATTATGCCAGTATAGCAAAAGGGAATGCCAGAGAAGTAGAACGATAGTGCTGTCTCTGAGCGCGTTGTCACATTTTCGCAAACCCATGTTTGCCATGAGCGGAATGAGCCTGCGGAGCTTTTTAGTCCACTTTACGGTACTGCAATGCCAGGTAGACTTACGATGCAAGCTACTCTTCCATTCTTCGATGCGACTATGACTCGACATGGCTACAGACAAATACATTATGTCAGGATCGAGGCTTGTCGGTAACATATCTACCGGAACTCACAAAGATGAGCCATGTCTCGCCACAGCTAAGATAGGCAAAGGCAATGTCAGCATTGATGTTTCGACGCTGCCGCCATCTATATAAGCTTACTAAAGCCCACGATATACTGATGAGGGCGTGTAGCAGGATCCAAGCGACAAAATTGGATGTTCCTGGTGGAATTTCGCATTTGCTGATCAAGCTTCGGGAGGCTTCAAGCAATGACGGCATGCGTGGCATCTCAGCTTTTGCCATGTTCCAAGACATGATGTTGTCCTTCTGCCAGACATTGTCCGGGCATGGGAAGCGTATCTTCATATTATGCACGTGTATCATCAAGGGGTGCCTGGCACAATCGGCCGAATCGTCAGCAAGTCAATCGAAAATTCAAGTAAAGCGATACCTAGTTCACCTATACAAGGCAGAGTTGCAAGTGTCCATCAGGAACGCCAACCAGCCTACTCTTATGCGTTCTTCATCATTCGCCCACTGACGCCAGCCATCGAGGGTACTGTCGTATTCGGCTTCATCGTCTGGATCTTTCGTCAAAACCCCTAGGAAGTTTGCCATCACAATACTTGGACTGTGGAACAGCTGCGACGAATTGTGTTGCATCGATGGGGCAAACATTCTTCCGAAGGTGTTGATGAGTAACAGGCTTTGAAGCAGGGATACATCGCCGGTAGGCGAGTCTTCCAATATCTGAGAAGCAATTTCAGTCAGTTGATGTCGTTCTAGTCGAGTGAGGGACGACCAAGCATACAGTGAATATACTCTGCCGCACGTGTCGATGCAGTCGACTAGCAAGATTGAAAGCGTCTTTATCTTGAGCCCAGGCAGTGCCAAGAAAAACGACTGCGAGAAGGAGGAAAGGGCTGCTTTGGCGATAAGGCATGGTCGGCCGATGTAGGACCGGATAGAAAGGATCGAAGCCAATGAAGTACAGCTCAACCATCGAATTGAGCTTCTTGCACGTGAAACACTTGTCGAAAGCTTCTCTGTCTGCTGAATTATTGATGATGTTGAGCATCTCCACCCTTCTCGCATTGTCTATGAGCGACTTCGGTTCATCTAGCGTTTCTCCATTCACAAAGGACACACTAGAGCCATTGTCGATAGGATATACGATGGGCGGTCCGCTATTAACGAAGACTGGCTCGTATGCCGGCTTTAATGTCGAAGTACTTGCTACGGCAGGCTGATGTGGTGTTTGCTGTAACGGCTGAAATACTGATGTTGAAGACTGAGAAGGGACGACGTGATTTGTAAAAGTAGATGACGCGAAGCTTGGTATGGGGTCAGCTTGAGGCTGTGCGAAAAGTATGCTTGAGAAATTGTCTATGGGAGCAGTGAAAGAAGTGGCGTCTGAGGTATTGCCAAATAGCCATGCGAAGGTATGTTCGAAATTTGAGTCATTGGTTCCAGCGGGAGATATGTTCTCATCTAAAGCTTGCGCTATGTCAGGTAAGTCGTAGCCTGGTATGGGGGCATTGTTTGCCTGCCCAATATTCATATTGCCATTGCCGTTGGTAGAGCTAGCTGGACCGCTAGCTACGGAAGCCAGAGCATTGAGCGAGAATAGATTATCTGTATGGTAAGAAGAGCCTGAAAAGTCGAGATTCGCAGAAGGTGTTCCAATCCCGCCGAAGCCATTTTGTTGTCGGATAGCAGTGGTGGTTGCGGAAGACCCTGCAGGCGGAGCTCCGCTTTGTTGAGACTGTATGTCCCGAAGTTGGACCCATTGAGCTTGTGCAGGCTGTGTAAGTGAATTGCTTGTCGTATACGAGTCGGATGTATCTTCAAGTCTCGGTCGTTTCGAAGCTGGTTGTGCACCCTCTTCCGAGTGCTCTCTAGACGGAGTCGTATCCGTATCGTCTCGACTGGCGTGCGCTCTGCCTACATGCTTTGCAAGCACATCTGCGCGAGCAAAGCCTCTCTTGCAGTGCTCACATTCGAACCTAGGGCGCTCGGCATCTAGAGAAGCATGCAATGTTAACAGGTCAATATCTTATTGCTTATCATTGTTGCTTCCAGCACGCTTGATTGCCGCTTGCACAGACTTACGATTAGCTTTGTGTCGCTCTAGATAGTCTGCTCGCTTGAAGGACTTCCCACATCCAGCAAAGTCGCAAACGTACTTCTTGGTCTCTTCCATGATTCATGAGGCGCTGGGATACAATCAAGCAACGAGCTCTCATGCTTCCGTATCAACGCCCACTCGAGAACGTGATCGAGAGCGGTATCGTCGGAGATTAGCGACTCTGCATTCACGCTTGTGACCAAGCGAATCAAACGAGGAGCATATCATGGGAAAGAGTAGTCATGTCTACTCTTGTCCGCGATGTGTTCTTCATTTGATTCTCAGCGTGTGTCGGTCATATACGCAAGCAGTACGTGGGAAGAAGAGCAGCTACATTGCAAAATCATGAACACGGACACTACTACGTCTGCAGCGACATACAAGGAAAACGGGCTATATAGATGTCCACTGCTCATGCGCCAACATATGTTGCATTCAAGCGCATAGCAAGGTATTCGCCTGAAGTGATGGGTTCGTACTTCTTGGGCTTGTCGGGACCATAGGTGCCAGGCAACGCATCGATGACTTTGTCCGAATCAGCACTCAAGAAGTATGGAATAGAGTATCTTTCTCTGGTGTGTGTGTCACCTTCCTTTGGAGGCGGTGCTCGTACTCGGTGGAGAGTAGATTTGAGCGTGTCGTTTGACCATCTCATCATAAAGTCACCAATGCTAAGGAAATAATTCAGCCTCAGTACCCGTACAGGTCGAACAGAGAAAAGCCAAGCTTACTTGAAGACGATAGCACCGGGAACGGGAGGAGCAGCCAAGAAAGTACCGGGCTTGAATGGATCTTCGACTTCAAGACCTCCGCAATCATCCTGGAATAGCAGGGTGCATGTTCCAAAGTCGGTGTGCGCACCAATCCGACCCTTGCTGCCGCTTGTGAAGACTTCGCAAGGAGCGGAAGGGTAGTGGAGGAGTCTATATTGGAGAAAGGGTTAGTACGTTTCCTGTATTCGAGTATCGCGAACTGTCACGCACCGAAGCTGATTCCGTGCTTCAGCATGGTATTCTTTCAACATCCCAGGTGGAACACCAGGCATGCCGATAGACAGAGCATCGAGAAGATCATCTTCAAATTTACGGCAGGTGTTCCAGAAGTTCACAGCATAGTCACGGAAACCGGGAAGGTACTCGTCTGGTAGCCAGACGTTGTCGATCTGCTTGTCGTTCTCATTGCCAATTTCAAAGGATTCCTTGTGGTCTGCGCCCTGCTTTCGGAGCATAGCCAGCTTTTCTGGATCAAAGACCATTTGAGAGACCTAAGATACACGCATAAGCTGATGATTTTAAAGAAGTTGCTGAACATTTCTCACCTGCTCTTTGCCGATACCGCTATAACCTCGGTGGCGCCAACCTGTCAGAGTTCCGAGAATTAGTCCAAGAACGCCAAGGAATGGCAATGGGTAGTATCAGCATGTAATCACCTTCTGGTGGATGCGGTGCCTTCTCCTTCGTTTCCTGCGGCAGCGAGAAGAACTTTGCGGACCATTCGAACATGCCTGCGATGTCATCCTGAGGGATGGAGGTGTTGATCAAGTAGGCAAAGCCTACGTCCCTGCAAGCAGTATATAGAGCTTTACCGACGGCCTCGGCATCCTATAATGCATGGGGATGTGTTAGTACTCTTCTGCGACTACCGACAGCAACGATAAGCTTGACGTACTTCTGGACTGCGGTGAAAATGCTTGAAGTCAATGAGAGGGAGGTTCAAAGGCTGGTGTTCAAGAGGCTTTCCGGGCATTGTAATAAGATATGTTTAGTTGCTTGTGTTTCAGAAAGAGCAGGACCAGCTACATCGAAGGCTGCTTTTACATGCGAAAGCCGAGCAACGTATCTAACCCCCTATTCTTATCAGTGGTATTCTGCCGTGCCCACCAGCCGGGATTCTGCACCCACCAAGGTGGCGGATGATACCCATCGAGCATAATGATAGCGCGTGCTCGGCTTCCGGAGCGGCTCTAACTGCGCCTGGCATCCAGCATACTTTCGAAAGTGCTAAGTTCATAGAGGCTCATTTCTGCCTTCAGTCCTGCTAGGACACGGTCTCTTGCACCTAAGTTGTCGGCCAAATGCTCGATTTGATAAAGCTCTCTTACTCCTGCCTTCTCTAGAATTTGAGCGACACGTCTTCTAGATGATACGTCCCTGAATCCGCGGCCTTCTAGACTTGCTAGCCACTCGTTGATCCACGGAGAGCTGCCTTGATTGGATGGACCTGCTGTGGGTGGGATGTCTTCGGGAGAAGGGGCTCTTCTCGATTCGGAACCCCCAGCAATCGTGTCGCGGATGGGACGCCTCCCGTTCACAGGATAAGCTGCTGCACTCTGAGGAGTGTGTGGAGCTGCTGCTGTTGCCTCCTGTGAATTTCGTGTTGCTTTGACGGGAGGATTTTGACGGCGATTCGCTGGTTCGCTTCGAGTGGAAACCGATAAAGCATTGCTTTTCTGCAAGACACGTAACCACTCTTTGTGAGAGACCGACCAGTCAAATTTTTTCTTGGCACGTCGACGAGAGTCCTTTACGAAGGCTAGCATTTCACTTCGGGCCTTGCTGTGTATGCCATCACGGGGACGAAGAAAGTTGGATTTTGAACATTTCTTTTTTGATCACATCCACTTAATTGTTATGAGGATTTGAACGAAAGTTCGGTCAACATGGCGAAGAGAAGGACTGGGTTTTCAGGTGATGAAAGCTCACCTATGGCTTAGGGAAGTGAAGAACATAGACCATCTGGACGGTGAGCACACTTTCCATGCCCGCCACAGCCCGAGCGCCTGATGAGTTTCGATCCGACGTCAGATTCGCTAGGCGTTCAATCAGTACATGTGCAGAGACAGACCAATACGTACCCGAACAACCTGCATTGGAAGCATATTTTGTTTGCCAGAGTTGGATGGTCCATAAGAATGGTACCAGCCCGCTTCCGAGATAAGTCGGATTTGCTGAACCTCTGCTTGTGTGAGAGCTTTCTTGTTTCCGGGACGGTACGTTACAGGCTCGTTCCTAATTAACCTCAGGCAATCAATCAACGATATAAGTAAGCTGGAAGATACAAGAAGTTACAACACTGAAATGGCTACGGAAAAGATCTGACAGGATGACCCGGTCGATGCACACTCTGAACACAGCGAGGCATTCTTCGCGTTACAGGGCCATTCATCGTCTCCAAATGCAGAACCACCATGTTTTGCGTTCCTGAAACATAAAAACCACATTAGCTAATGCGTGCTGAAGGTGGTTTATCCAGGTCAAACATCTCGGAAGAGCTCACGGGAGTTGGCAAGGACGCAATTAAAAGCAACGCAGGCGACTTCACAGACTTTACCATCGATACCATCATCATCCCCGGCTATGGGAGCTGCCATATCGAAGAAGACAGACGTGATAAGGTTCAAAGACAAGATGCATGGAAGCACAATGATGAAGGTCTGACAGCTTGCTTTTCGTTTACGGGCGGCTCGTGCGCGACATGTCACGGCTCGTACTCGAGAAGTCTTACACAAGCCATATCTGAGCGGAACAGATACCTAAGATCACGTCGAAAGCATCCTTGAACATTGAAGTCCTTATCCCCATGCCCAACCCAACCACCCATCCGAAGGCACTGGAAGAGGAATACTGCAAGACAGAGACGAATTTCAGGAGGACGACACTTGTGGAAAGAGGAACGAGACAGTGAACTCACATGAGTGAAATGTTACCTGGTGGAATTTGATCTTGTCCCACGCCCGACCCATCCACCCTGCTGCGCGGCGCGTCCAGTGTTGCTGGAAGGGAGAGGAGTGATTAGAGCCTCGCCAATATAGTGCAGAGGAATCAAAAAGTACGTACAGGCTTGCTGTTGATTGGATTGTATCTTGAAGAAGTCCGCCATTGATTGTTCTGCGCCTTGACTCTTTCAGTGTTGCTGCAAGAGAAGGGAGTGATCAGAGCCTTGCATATGGCGAAGAGGAAACAAACGGTACGTACAAGCTTTGCTGTTGATTGGTATGTGTCTTGAGAGAAGTCCGCCATTGATCGTCGTGTGTCTGGTGTTTTTAAGCCAATCCGAAAGAGTTGGACGTCTGCAGGCAGTAGGAGGGGAGTCTTTCTGACCGGGAAACCCTCTAAACACCATGAGAGTCCGTCGAGAGTCATTGATGATCCCATCCAGGAAGCAGGGCAGAGGAGTGCTTATTCCATGAAGCGCGTGCCACTCAAGGCACGATGGCAACCCCACCGGGGAAGCAGCAGTTGGGTGGGAGGATGGATCTTCTCAGCTAGTATAGCTTCCGAAGTAGCTAAACTGCCCAAGGCCCACTTCACGAATACTCTTTCCGCCCACAGCTTCCTGGATTTACACATCTACCGAGGGACGTTCCTCTGCTGTGCCAGCCGATTCGTCATGACTCCCCTGACGTCAATCGCCATCATGCGTACCGCAATCAAGGCCTTCCTTGAGGTATTACTCTAAAGGGTCAAATGGAAGAGCGTAATAAGTATACTCACTTGACTCCCTTGAACCATGCCAGGGAAGGTAGTTTACCTGCAATAGGAGAAGACGTGTAGAACAGCGACGATTCCGGGGAGGGAACATGAAAAGGTACACTCACTTGTGGTTGAGGATCCTCTTGAAGGAATCCAATCTTGACGTCTTCATCCCAGGCCCTACCCAACCACCCTCCGAAGGCCTTGGAACAGAGTATCCTTGGGTGGGAAAAGAAAAGTGTATGTGTAAGCAAGAGAACCCTGGAGAGAGGAAGTAGAAGATATGCTCACTTGCAGATGAGACGTGTGTCGAAGAAAACCGGACCTCGAGGCGAATATCTTGAGATGTGTTGAGGGTTATGGTAGAAAGAAGAGAAGCGAAGGAAGAGACAGACAATATCCTGCAAGAGTGTCCCAGCCTGGTCGCCCAAGAGGGCCATCTGCCCGTTGTAAAACGTCCGGACGGTGGCTGAAAGGGCTTCGATGTAGTCACGAGGTACGATACACGTTACAGCCGCAAGCGCGGACACTGTGATCAGAGTCACACCTCTGCTGGCCGATCTGACCGTTACAGATAGACTCCTTTCTCTCCTGCCTTCTTCTGCGCTTGATAACAGCATGTTGGCCCACAGAAGGCTCAACCGCCGGTTCCTTGCCGAATTCTGCGAGTCAAGCGAAGCAAAGAAAGGAGTGCAGGTGATCATGTAAGACAATGCAAGATTGACATACATATGTAGTCAATATCGAAAACAGTACGCAGACTTGTGAAAGATGGTTGTCAACTCAGCTGCGCCCTCGCCAGAGGCAACGAGAGAAGTAGCTCTGAATTCTGAGACCTACAGCACCTTCTTCCATGCCCCACAACCGGCCTCTTTTTTCTCACGTAGCGAAGCGCTCTTTCAGACCCATCGTCCTCTAGGCGAGTCAAAAGCGCGACCTGTTTTAGAAGCTTATAACGGCCCGCCAACCCAGCAGCTCGGACGACTCCGGTTCATGGCCGCGAGCCGATTAATCTTGTGGACGCCATCGGTGCTGGCTGCCTTTGCGCGTGTGCTCTCATGATGAACGTGAATTGGCCATTGAATGGTGGAGTCTCGGCAGTTACGGCACAACGCCCAGGCAGTTTCCGCGATAGAGGCACATCGACCGTATCCTTCAGCAGCCTATACAATCTGCCAAACGAATTACTGTCGTCCTGACCCAGGACATATATATGATATTGCTACATAGGCAGGTATACATGACCAATTAAGCGCGAAGGGGTATCATGGTAAGATTGATAGTAAGATTGATAGTAACATTGACGGGACCAGATCTTCAGGCTCTCAAGCAAGCCCGTCACAATACGACACGGTATAACGGCACATAATAAGCACACAAGGTCTACCTGTCTCTCCTATGCATGCGAGGGTAATCCTTCAGAATCCTACATCGCCACCTTTCCATGGCACCACGGAAACGGAAGTCCTCCCCTTTTCCTTTCTGAGCACGTATCTCTCCAGATTATAAGTCTCATAAGTAGCCTAAAAGTGGAGGAAAAAAGAAGCAACTGTGAGTGACATGCCGGTGAAGCAAGAACATCTGCTGTGAAATAGCGGTGGAGCTCAGGAGGAAGACACACTTACAGAAGCTAATTTAGCTGCTATTGCATGCTTTGGATTTCTATTCGCCACCAGGGCATGTTTCCTAGATTGCCAAATGCAAGTAGCTAGATTCTCACCTTCTTCATTGGGTGATCCGTACCTTTCAGAAACAAAAATGACAATCAAAGCATGTAAGTGGATGCTGGATCAGATGGAAGCCCTGGCCTGAAATATTGTGGAAAGCTTACCAGTAAAGGAGTAATCCACCCGCTGTTACTGCTTCTTCATGTGCTTCTCGATCTGCTTGATATAATAAAGCAGTATCTGCCCCTTTTCGTCTTACGCTTCTAAATGCGACGATGTACCTGTATGTATAGGTAAGGGGAGAATTGAGAAACAAGTCAGAACGTGTTTTTTTTCTTTTACTTCAAAGCCCAAAGTTTCTCTTTTCTTTGGGTTGGAATGAAAGCTTACCATTCTCTAGCCAATTCCAGAGGTAGATGTATTTCACTCCAATTGAAAGCCTCCTCATATTGCGCAGTAGCGTACCGTTCTAAATCCAAAACTCTGAAGTCGTATAGTGCATAATGAAGTGCTAAGCTAGCAGAATCAATGGCCGGGAGGTGTGATTCTGTATATCCCACAGATACATTGCTGCTTGTGTTGCTGTAAGCTGATGATGGGGAGGATGATGATGATGCAGATGAGGTTTTTGAAATTATGGATGAAATGGATGAAGGAATTGCTTTGGTGTCTCCGTACGTGAACTTTCCTTCGGGTACTAGAGGCGTTATTGGTATTGGTAGACTTTCAGCTGACGCTAATAGAGCTGGAGGCAGTCTTGATAAAAGTGGTGGCAATGACTGAGGTGTAAATGATAGCTTGAACGATGAAAAAGAAGAAGACGACGCAGGGGGTGAAGGACTAGAATTATCTAGATGAGGTTGTCGATGTTGTGCTTTCGGTGACAGCACGAGCGTTGACATGATGCCAAATTGGGGAGCTATTTAAAAAGTGCTGTATACGCGTATATTGGTGATTTTCCACCTAGGTTCGTAAATGACACGTGATTGGGATAGCTTTTGAAGCCGATGTTAATTAGACAGTCAAAGAGGAGTTTGAGACTGTCGTACTGCCCAGCTCGAGTCTGGTATGTATAGCGTATCAGGCAAGTCAACCTTGCAATTGCTTGCACGTGGGCTGTGTTCGTGTGCCTGAATAGAATGTGAGGAAGAGAGGCCCAGTCAATGCTATGAAGCAGGGAGAGACGGTTAGTGATGCAGTACGAATAAGCGAGATGCACAAGCTTGATCAATCGCTTGTAGTCTTTTGAGTGGTGTAAGCTAAATAATCCTTGCAATCAAAGGGGAGCTCGCTCGCTCGCCACGCTGTAGCCATACTCCTGCGCTGTGGTATCATATTTCGCCATACTGCCGTGATCAAGGCGATGCGCTTCAATTCGCTTTTCGAGAAAAGCGCCTTAATAACAGCAGGCCAGGCGTCTTCTTCTTGCTTGTGGTTGTGTTTGGGTTTAGCAACGTTTCCATGTGCATTATCCATCTCAGGGGGAAAGCAAGACAGCCATTCAAGGGAATCTTGGATGATCCGCATGGAGGCCTTGGTTCAATCTCCTTGGACACTTGGGACCAGCGCAGGGCTACAGACAGGTACCGGAACACGACTGGAAGTCTGTTGCAGATGATTCGGAGGTGGCCACAATGATTGGAGTGTCGGGATTGCGGGAGAACCTGAGGTGGATGCTGAAGACGAAGCAACATGCAGACTTGAGAGAGTTGGGTTGATTCAAGCAGAGACTGCAACGGGTGATCGAAATTGAAAGCAGATGAGCGATAGACAAAGCAAAGCAAAGCAAAGCAAAGCAAAAGCAAGGCAGGAGAGAAGGAATGCCACGGCCAGAGATATAAGGAAGCTTGCTGCTGCTCAAGGCCTCTTTTCAGCCGGTCACATACGCTCCCCATGCCTGTCCTTCTTCTCCACATTCGAAGCAGAGTGCTATCAGATAAGCAGGATTGACAGAGACCAAGCAGCAAGGCATAGGACGAGCGCATTCATGGCAGGATTGAAAGAGAGGGAATATGAAAGGAGCGCGAGTACATGGCTACCGGTACATCCAATACTACTGCGAGTGTACCGTCGTATAGATGATGAAAATTACATGATACATCCATCTTCCGTCATCTCAAAAGAGGCACGTGCGTGCCGCTGTAAGAAGCAGTGATAGACTAATCCCACTTGAACTTGATGTACACACCACCTCTGATACCGACCATATGGATTGCTGTCCCGCAATCTGACTAATCCAATGTATGCGAATGAGCTTGGGTGTTACGTGGTGGAGGAAGCCGTCTATGTCACTCAGGATGCGATGTGTGAAAGGCGTTGGCCACACTAGCTGAAAGTGAAATCCGAGATGGAGGCGAACGTGAAAAGCGGGCAGCCTTTGTGCTTCTGCTCACTTGCCAACTTGAGAGAGTGTGCAAGCTTTCTCATCTGCACTCAAGCACAACACCATCGCATAAACAACTAACTACACAATGTCACAGGAATCAGGTATGTACACACTCTCTCTATTCCTCTTGAACCTCGCCGCTGATCGTCTGTGCCGTATCATCATCATAAAGGACAAGCTGAGGCCGTAACTGAGCCTAAGCCATCCTCTCTGCCTGAGAGCGTACTGGCAGACTTGGCACCCAGGATTGAGATTAGCAAGTACAAGATTACAGATGAGTTGTTGGAGGACTTGTGCGTATGAAGTCCTTCTCTCTTTTCACGCTCTTGCTTTCGACGTGGATAACTTTGGGCTGACATGGCTCGCAACTTTTGATTTGCATGACGCGCATGCTCTTCATTCTTACAGGACCGTCTACCAGGTGGGCTGCTGGTACACTGATACGATGACTACTACCACTACCATACTGATACATCAACGGTGTTCATGACGTTTTCTCAGCGTGCTTCAAACTACCTAGCTGCTGCTATGATCTTCGTAAGTCTTTCAACTGCGACCCGCATTCTCCGTATTCTCCGATCGGCCGGCATTTTCATCACTGTATTCCCTTTTCTGACACGTGCCACTCCATTCTAACATATGCACATCCTTCATTCTTCTATAAAATGGCCATGATGCCTCTATTACTATACGCCGTGACTACTAGCTCACTCAAGGTCCCCTCGACCCCGAGAAGGAACTCACTCATGACATGGTTAAGAAGTGAGTTTGATTTTATCTTTATAAACGAGCATTTGTCATGGACTGGGAAATCGATAGCCATGACATCTATTTTTTGAAAACGCGTTTTATTTCGCGCGCGCAATCAACTGCGATTTGCGTTCCTATGGAAGTAGAACGTTGAGCTGATTATTATCACCATGATTCTTCTTTGACAGGCGCCTCTTGGGTCATTGGGTGGGTACCTCCATCTTTTCACATGAACTTATCATCACCCGGAAGATCAGTCCAGAGAAGCCTTCCGTCATCTTTTGCTTTTCCCCCGGACTCCAAAAAAAGATTATATAATCTAAATATGGGGAAGAGAAGAGGACAGGCAGATCCTGATTGAGACTGATCTTCAATGACTACCATACTGATTCCATCTCTCTTAATTTTTGCTCTGCGCCTTCTATTCGCGTTTCCTCAATGTAATAGGGAACATGCCCTGGTCTATCTGCCATTCAGGCACACACCAACAGACTCATCAGAGATTTCGATGCTGATATGATGGTTGTATGGGGACCGGGTGCGTCTTCAACACTCTTATCACTCCCCTAATTTCTCGCTGGACTATCGCTCACTGACTCGGTCTTCATTTTGGTATTCGCCAGGCCATGGTGCTCCTGGTGTATTGTCCGGTCTCTGGCTTGAGGGATCCAGTAAGTTACTTCTACTCTATGCAATCTCAGTCATTTAATCAACTAATGTTCAATGATTTAATAAAACCTCAAATTTCCTATTTTTCGTAATTCTTGACAGTCACCAAGTTTTACTCCCACATGACGATGGACAAGCCAGGTTTTGATAAATTCGTCAAATCCTTCTCATGGCCAGGAGGTTTCCCTTCTCATATCAATGCTGAAACACCAGGTCAAATCCATGAAGGTGGTGAATTGGGTTATGCACTTTCTGTTGCTTATGGTGCCGTTATGGATTACCCTGATCTTATCGCTGTTGCTGTCATTGGTGATGGTGAAGCTGAGACTGGACGTGAGTCATGGTCCTCCTGCTTTCTGCTTTCTCTCCTAGTTTTTCTTAAAGAGGCTTAACTGATTCTTTTGGTTGATGTGATACCTACAGCCACCGCCACCGCTTGGCACGCACACAAGTTCCTCGACCCAGGCGAGTCAGGAGCTGTTCTACCCATCCTACACGCCAATGGATTCAAAATTTCCGAGAGAACCTTGTTCGGAACTGCGGATGATAAAGAATTGACCGCTCTATTCACCGGATACGGCTACCAATGCGCCATAGTAGATTATGGTGATCTAGCAAATGAAACCGAAGAGGCAGACAGGAAATTCCAATTGAATCTGGCAGCAACTATGAATTGGGCTTATGATGAAATCAGAAATATTCAACACGCTGCTAGAAATGGCAATCCTATTACTAAACCTAGATTCCCGATGATTGTACTTAGATCCCCTAAGGGATGGACTGGTCCTAAATTTGTTGATGGACTTCCTGTTCTCAACTCTTTCAGAGCTCGTGAGTCGATTTTCGCCTCTCGACTATTCTAGCCTCTCACTTCCTCCATGCTTCCCCAAAGGGAGTGTGGGGACGACAGAAAAGAAGAAAATCTGACCCGTCTACTCCCTGTGATATTGCAGATCAAGTACCTTTGATGCAAGCCCGCACAGACAAGGGACAACTCCAACAGCTCAAAGACTGGCTAGCAAGCTACAAGCCATTGGAGCTTTTCGATCCATCCGCAAGCAATATTGTCAAAGACAAGACTATCGCTATCTTGCCCAAAGATCCATCCAAGAGATTGGGTCAACGAAAGATCACTTATGATGGCTATCAAGGTCTTAAATGCCCTGATTGGATTCCTTTCGCTACTAAGAAGAATCAGGAAGAATCTCCTATGAAGGCTATTGGCAGATATCTAGCTGAGATTGTGAAGCTCAATGTACGTGAACTCGCCTACTTTGAGCTACCTGTGAAATGACGTAAGGCTGATTACAACCATACTGTACAACTACACAGCCTCGATCCTTCAGAATCTTCTCTCCTGACGAGTTGAGATCTAACAAGCTCGACCAGGTATTCGAGCACACCACGCGTGACATGCAATGGGACCCAGAGACCGCTCACAAGGGTGGAAGAGTCACTGAGATGCTATCAGAGCACACTCTTCAAGGTTTCCTACAGGGTTATACCTTGACTGGAAGGTGTGGCCTCTTCCCATCTTATGAGGCTTTCTTGGGAATCGTCACTACCATGATTGAGCGTGAGTGGCTCCTTTTTTCTCCACATTGATCAACTGCGTGCGATACTGACGGACCTTTGTATGATTTCGCCTCTACAGAATACGCCAAGTGTACGGTTTCCATTAACGACTTTGTAAACTTTCTGTTGCTTACCACTTTCGTTGCTACACAGTCTGCAAGGTCGCTCAGACCGATGTCACGTGGCGAGGCCCCGTCTCTTCGCTCAACTACATCGACACTTCCACCTTGTGGCGACAAGAGCACAACGGATACTCTCATCAGAACCCAGGCTTGGTCAACTCGCTCCTTGACCTTCCTCACCAGATGGTCCGAGTCTACTTCCCTCCTGATGCCAATTGCGCTGTTTCATGCATGGCTCATTGCTTGAGATCCAAGAACTACGTCAACTTGATTGTTGGCTCCAAGGTGGGTCAGACGTCGAGCCCCTTTTTTGACCCAGATAAATTGTTACTGATTCATTTTCACTTCACTTGATCTCACCGTAGTCACCTGCTCTCAACTTGCTCAGTCCAGAACAGGCCAATGAGCACTGCATTGCCGGTATCTCCGCCTGGCCACAGTGTGGGTACTACTTACCGCATTCGGACCTGTCCTCCAGTTCATTAACTTGCAATTGTTAATTTTCTCAGATTCTACATATGGTGGAGAAGACCCAGACGTCGTCCTGGTCGGATGCGGTAACGAGACCACAACCGAAGTCTTGCACGCCGTCAAGATCTTGAAGGAGGATCTTCCACAACTCAGGATTCGAGTTGTGAACATTGTTGACCTGCTCGCTTTGGCTATTCCAGGAGAGCACCCTCATGCTCTCATCGACGCTGCTTTCGACAGCATCTTCACTCCAGACAAGCCTGTGTAAGAATACTTTTAGGGTTCGCAGCTGACTCGAAACTGCCCTGACATACTACCATCGTGCAGTATCATCAACTTCCACGGATATCCGTCCGCTGTAAAGCAGCTCTTGTTCCCTCGAGGCAATGCAGCCAACCCTGGTCGCATCCAGATTCAAGGATACATTGGTACGTGGTTACTAAAACGGGACATAATCAGAGGCTGACGCATCCACAACCCCTGCAGAACAAGGAACTACTACTACACCAATGGTAAGCTATTCTATTTAGCCGCCCGTTTGGAGACCTGTCACTCACCAAGCTTTCGTTTCCAGATGATGCTTCGCTATAACGAGTGCTGCCGATTCGATGTTGCCATCAAGGCGATCCAGGGTATATTGAAGGAGAAGAAAACCAACAAGATTGATGTCAAGGCTCACCAATTGGTTGCTAAATACATGCATCTCAACCGCGAGCTTGAGAAGTACGCACAGGAGACTGGTGAAGATCCCCCACAATACCAGCAGGCCATCCTACACGAGGGCTGAACGGGTAGGCTATCGAGGTGTGCGCACGTTGGCTAAAACGGCGCTTGCATACGTCTTCAACGTAAAGAGGATCAGTACCAGTGTAGCAGCTGTCAGCTAGATCTCACAAATAAGGACCTTTCTTCTGTAGTATTCTCGCTCTTCCATTATCCACGAATGACGCTCTCGTAGACTGCAATATGAAACCGCTGCATTTCGTCACTTTTGTCTTTCTGTCGGCTTAGTACTAACAGGCAGTGTCAAGAGTGGCAAAAGTAAAGAAACGGGACAATGTTTACTGCATTCCCGAGAGGTCGGTTGTGACTTCGATTCTTCGACATGACATATTAACGATATAACAACGACTGTAAGCTGCGTTCAGGGGCGTGTACTAACAAATCTTAATCTACATTAATTTCGAACCTCACTCTCAGATAACTTGATTTATACTGCTCGTCTTTGCTTCCTTCTGAATTCACAATAGAGTCTACTCCGCTTTTGAATGTGACTGCACTGCTCGCTGAACCGCCGCTTGCTCCGCAGCATCACCACCCATCAAAGTTGACGTTCTCCCCCGACGCGCTTTAGCTGCTGAACTTGACAATGCTGTTGATGTTGAGGCTAGTCTTAATGCCAGCACATGCCGCACATCGTTCGTAAATCGGAGACTATCCAGCATTGGTAGCAGGTCAAGCAGGGCTTCATCATTTGGATCGTTTATCCAACCCTCGATAGGTATGCCATTTGCTGACATTGCCAAGCTAATTAGATTAGATAATATTCCGGAACAGATATCAAGATAGGACATCTTGCTCACCTGGGTTTATAGCGTAACTTATCGGCGAGTTGTCTACCAAGCAGACTCTCGCAAGATCCTTGTCGACAATGCTCAAGTCCTTGACGTATGACCCATTAACAAACGTACATGACTCGCGAAAGAGGCGAGTACTGAGCATGCCTGTCCCTTGGTCAAGCCAGTCTATAACGGGATCTGCATATTCTTGCAGTGATGCAGTGAAGATGACGACTGTATACCAAGACGATACTTTGCGAAGGAAGAAGTCGACCCAAGGTCTCTTGTAGACATGATAAATAACGGAGCGTCCATCAAGAACAACTTCGACGACTCTAACTTTCAATCCTGAAGTGTTGGCTGCGTTCCATCCCGAACGCCCATCGACGGAGGAAGTGACCGCAGAAGAGCCATAGCTCATGCGAGAAGTTGAGTGAATGAGTGTCTCATCTAGATCAAGAACGAGTAATTTTGGTTTTGAAAGTGCTAATTGTGCTACTGATGCTTTTGCTGCTGTTGTTGACGAGATAGAAGCTGTCTTTGCATGATGATGCCCACGTGTCGGTGGGTCGGAAATAGATGGTGGTATCCGACTAGAATCGAGCTCGCTTTTACGGAGTAAGTTCTTCTCTTCTAAAGGTGTCCATTCGTCTGATGATGTCGATGCGTAGCCTTCTGCCGTATTCGGTGTAGTGTCTTTGTCTGTTGTTGACACTCCTACTACTCTACTGCGATTGAGCAAGCTTCCGATCTTCCACCTTTGGCCTTTCGAGCTTGACGCGGGCACACTGTCGTCCGTTGGCACGTTCACCTGCGTGGCATCTTGATAAGATG
This sequence comes from Cystobasidium sp. 2NF920, assembly GCA_023628255.1. NCBI lineage: Eukaryota > Fungi > Basidiomycota > Cystobasidiomycetes > Cystobasidiales > Cystobasidiaceae > Cystobasidium > Cystobasidium sp. 2NF920. The sequence goes on from JAMALA010000047.1 coordinate 49,452, forward strand.
GGGGCGCATCGTCTACAGGCGTCGATGGCTGTATAGCTAGCACCGGCGCAGTTAGGCCCGGAGCAGCCTCGGGGCTATTTGTTATCGTGGGGACAGGTTGCAGTCGAATCCCAAAGAGAGCGAAGAACTTCCTCAGGAGCATGTATATGCGAGCTATACATCGTACTGGAAAAGATCTGGCAAGAGCTCGCGTATGCCTGTCACTCAACCTTCGTTGTTGTTGAGATGTACGGACTTCATCATGTGACTGCGGCGGCGGCGGAACATGCCGCCGGAAGAGCTTTCCTTGAAAGCGAGAAGCAGGAACAGTATGAGATGGTGTTGTTGATGAGTCTAGGCTACTTGCTGTGCCATTGCGCGTATCGATGCTTGATGTTCCGTCAGTCTCTCTGCCGGAAGCCCCATCGATTGCTTCTTCTGTTGGGGTAGGCAAGCGTGACGGTGGAGGAGTAGGATAGACAGATGCAGGATCCAGAGATGCAGGATTGGCAGAATGAGAGATTCGTGCTGCAGCTTCTTCTAGATCTTCATACGCTGCAGCTTCAGGCGACTTAACGATGTGAGTCAGGTCTTCTTTGATGGCTACCGGCAGTAGTGATGATGTTATTGACCGCGATGAGCCTGCTATTCGCGACGAGCTTTCCTCGTCCTTCTGACCATCTATCAGGCTATCCAGCACTTGCTTGTCATTGTCAAACTCTTGCTGTGCTGACAATGCCCCACTACCGTTCCCTTGCTGCCCATCACCTCCAATACCATCGTTATGCCGAGATAGACTCGGCCGGCGTGACGATGAGGAAGAAGGTGTCGGGGAATGATTGCGCTGATGGCTCCAGCCGCTCAGCAGTGCGATGGCGTTCATTCATGGAACCCTGACGACCTTGAGTTCTACCTTGTGGAATTGCCTGTGCTGGACCAAATCGGCAGAAGTGAAAGCCGCGTGCATGCGTTTCAAAGTCACGTTCGTAGACCTGCCTGACAAAGCATTCGGTCCACGCATGGCAAGAGATTTCATGTACGACATAGCTTATATACACGATACACACTGCGTCAAAGTGGACTGAATTGTATTAAAGCTGTCACGGATAATGGACCAATGCTCAACATCTCGAAACAGTGATGAAGATGTGCAAGAATATGCTACAAGAAGTTCAAAGGTAGAGAGATAATAGACAGAGTTGTGAGTTCTCACTGTAATATTTCGGGTGAAACACCAAGAGGTAAGAGCGCTTCATCCAAGATCTCGCTTTTATAAAAAGCATCACGGCCTAAATGTTCCCAAGCTGTCTGCTGCTCAATAACGTTCATGGTACAAGGCTGGAAGGGTGAATTCTGAGAAGTCCAGCCAGTCAGCATGGTGTACTGCAGCTCGCTAGAGGTCAAAAGAACTCACCAGGTCCTCCAAGACAGTGCTGCGAAGAGATGCCTGCAAATCTCGTGGAATCAAGCTGGGCAGCACCAATGCATGTAGCGTTGGACGTTGGGCTAGTCGTGGCATTGGATGGCTTTGTAACATGACCGCAGCTGCTTGTAGTGCAGCAGCTATTTTCCGTCCGTTTCCTCTAGCCGAAGGCGTTACGACCACAAAGCATTCGAGTGGCGTTCGGACGATGTAGACTCCTCTGTCAGACAAGGAGCAAGCGGTTTCATCTCCTAACGCTCGGACCTGAAACATGGAGAGGGCTCAGTATGATGGTACTTTACAGAAGAACTATGATCTTGTGCTTACAAGGGAAGCATTGGTTGAGACGTTGACCTCGTAGAATTGCGGTACGCTTTGAGCCACGGCGGCGCTGTCAAGCCTGAAACGCCAATGCTAGGAAGCGGAAGGAAGAACAAGCTCAGCTCGCTGTCCCCGCGCAACATCGCCTGTCTAGAGTCAGGCTTACGTTCGCAAAAGCATATTCCTCCTCATGACCCATGATATCGCTCCACAGATCCGACTCGGCACCTTCGAGCATGTGAGCTACTTTCCGCTTGGCTCCAGGACCAGCTCTAGCTAATTCTTCAGCGTATTGGAAAGCGACTCTGCTCTCTTCATCTGGTGTACCGCGGCCATACCATACGAAGAGATCTTGAAAGACAGATGCGATGTAGGAATAGGCTGAGCATAATGACGATGCTTGTAGGTCTACCTCGTCGACGAAAGTCAATCCTCTACCTCGTGACTGAACGCGATAAAGAGTAGAATTGAGAACGTCGAAGGTCCCTCGGAAACCCTGATCAGTCAGAACATGTGTTAGTCGGTGACCTGGGTGGTATCACAGCTCATTCTGACTTTGACTTACCTGGCGAATGATCAGTCGCCCTCCTAGCGCCTTGACCAGATGCAAACTCTCCTTTCCCTGCTCGACGTAGATGGCAGTCGTTCTATACCTCTTCTCCAGCTCGTGCACCTTTTCCCTACCATCATCGGAGCAATGCTTGCCTTTCCATACGATGAGATCGGTAGTGACTAGTCCACCTTGTTTGGACCGCAGCACTATAGCCAGTAGTTCCGTAGAATAGAAGATGGACTGTTCACTCGGTGGTATAGCGGTCGTCTTGGCATCATCTGTGATGCTCAGAACATCTACTGAGACGTATTGCTGGAAGACAAGTCGCGAAGTAGACGGCATGGCTAGCTGAGATACGTCCGGTGAAGGTAAGTCTTCGACTCGAATGGCTACGTGTCGACTAGAATCAGTATACCAACTAGTACTACTAATTTAGCGAAGGTCACTTACCTGCTCTGCGAGCAACAACAGGGTCAGAAGGTGTCTTCGGCACGTCTTGACTATCTTGTCTACCAGGAGGTCGTGGGGCATGACGCGCCGGTCCTTTACCGAGAGTCTTCAGCGTTCCTTCCCAGCTTGGAGCCGAGCGATGTCTGTTCTTCTCTTCCTTAGGCGTTTCGACTCGTGAATCGAGCATAGCAGATCCAATAGCAGCCCACGGATTATCTTCGCTTAGAGGCGATATAGGCGATATAGACGGTACCGGCATTTTCTCTTCAAGTTGAGGTGCATTAGTGCTCGCGGTGGCTGATATGCTTGGTGAAGAATTATCATGATGATGCTTTTCAAATTCGTGAGATAGGGTTCTAGCTGAAGGTCTGGCTGATTCTCCAGAGAGTGCATTCGACTCACTGGGCTGGACAGTATCGATCGAATGAACGGTCTCATATCCTTCCTTGAGCAATCTTGACATTGTTTTATCGCCGCTGTCTTTTGATTCTTGGTTGCTATCCTCATTAGGATCTTGACGCTCGGCGATTGGAAGCGGAGGTGAGAGCTCCTGGCCAGGTAGAGGTAGTTTGGGTGATTCCATGCCAGGTAAGGGCAGAGGTCCGGTCGAGCTCTTCTTCTCCATGGTATGAGACGATGGGTCAGCAGCAGCGTTGGACAGCCGAGTTGAAGGAGAATGCTGGGATTGAGGTTGAGGAGAAGTCGAGGCTGACGAAGGACGAACCATACCAGGCATAGGAACGCGATGTTGCTGCTGTTGTTTTCTCATCATTTCACTCATAACATCTGGATTATGAGTCAAGAAAGAGCCGACTTTGGCATTGGGCGACTTATTTGCAGTAGCATCGTTCTCTAGTCCATAGCCATCGAATTCTTCAGGGCGGACTTTATTGAGTACCGGTCCATTGACCTGTCGATCTCCACCTATAAAGTGAGCGAGCTGAAAGGGGAAAGGAATACCAAACTTAGCTTCAGAACGCGTATCGCCCTCTACACACGTCTCCCACGTCTGGAAACAAGCGCTCGTGCTAAATGAAAGGTTGACTCACAGACAGTGGACGAGCATGCGTAGGTGCGACGCCCAATGAAACAGGAAAAGAAGTAGCAGAAGGTTGAAAAACGCTATTTCTAGGTGACAACTGACCACTTTGGCTGTTTTGTGACGAGCGGACATAAGGAGCCGGTGATACCGAGATAGGCAACGAAGGAGAGGAAGAAGAGGGCATAGATCTAGATGATGATGCTGATGTAGGTTTGGGCGATGGGACAGGTGAGCGGGATCCCAGATTGCTCGTTGAGATCTGAGGCCTTGGATAAGTAGATGAACGTGTTCGTTCTGTGCTTTGTGAACTACTCGATGGCGAAGGGGCGGAATCTTTAGCCGCCCACGGTGGTTTGGTAGATGGACGCTTGAAAGTCTTTGGTTCTTCTGTAATTGTAACTTCAGGCTTGCTGTCTACCATACCTGGATCAGCAGGCGATCCTTCCGGCTTATTTGTGACACTTGTAGAATGCTCTTCATTCATCTGTTTCTCCCCACCTTGCGAAGTTTGCTGTTGATCCGTCTTATGGGAAGCTGACAATTCCACGCTCGAAGATGACGCCGGCTTCACACTGGCCACACTGCTACTCCCACTGGTATTGCCCCATGAAGGCTTCTTCGTTATATCAGGTCTTCCATAAGCCGGTTTCGGCCATTTAGAAGCTTGATTGTCGACTTTAGGAGAAGCAACGGGAGAAGCCGAAGCTGAATTTGTAGTGCTGCTGAACTGATTGGGTGTATCTCTGTTCCATCTATCTAGGACACTGCTTCGTTTAGTCTGTATGGGAGTCCCAGTGGTCGTTGTTGTGCCTTGTTCCACTTTAGGAGATGATGGTAATACAGGACTCTTGCTGAATGAGCTTGATGTAGCATGTATGTCAGGCGAGCTGGAAGAAGTGTCCATCGACGATGATGCTTTATTACCAAAGCTAGACCCAGAAGCAGGTTTCGGGCTATTCGTAGGCGTATACCTCGTCGATGTGAAGGTAGGCGAATTGGATTCCTTCTTAGCTTCTCCCCACGCTAGGCGTTGTTTCACAATACTAGCGCCTCTAAGGCGACCTAATGATGTCATATCTTCACTGTCTTCCGCTGTTTTAGCCGTGCTCTCGTTCGTCGTCTGAGCATAGTTATCGTTGTGGTTGCTGTTGTTTGGGGATACATCAAGTGACTTGGGTGCAGGTACTCCAGCGGTTGTTGATATGCCCATGCCTGTACTGGGTAATTTGCTTCCTCCTTCTGCTTGTGCCGAAGATGTCTTGTCGTCATTCAATGACAGTCTATCCATAGGTACTGGCGATTTCGATATGTTCCTGTTATACATGGCTTCTGCGTTATTACTTGAAGTAGGACCTAGAAGAGGTGATTTGACGATGGAAGCAGCTCCTGTGCGGATAGGTGTCGGATCCGTTGCGCTCTTTTCGACTTGATGATTCACAGTTGCAGAGGGAGAGTGCGAGCGTGGCTTCGAGTTTGAGGTCGACAGACTTGGCGAAGGAGTGGCCCTCGTCATTCCAGGCAATGCCACACCTATCTTATCACCATCACCAGCCGCCTGTTGATGATGATGTCGGGGTAATAAACCCGGGTTCCTCGCTAGAAAAGTAGCTTGAGGAGTCGTTCTTTCCTCTTTTGAAAGTAGAAATTCTTCTTCGTAAGGACGTACTTTATTCAATATTGGACCTTTAATTCTAGTATCACCACCTATGAAGTTGGCTAATGATGTCCCTCCTCCTCCTCCTGTACGTGTACTTGTTGTCGATGATGATGGGGATGCTTGAGAAGGAGACGACGCGATACGGCCTGTAAATACAGGAAAGGAAGATGCGTGATGTTTTATTCTTGTATTTGGATCTACATGTATTGTACTGCTACTACCACTGCCACTGCCAATAGTGGTATGCCCTTCTGGATATGAGCTCGAGCTTGATGCGGCAATTGAGCCAAGTGGAGGACTAGTCAATGGCGACGAAGAAGGAGGAGGAGGAGAAGTTACATCTCCCTTGTTTGAAATTGATTTCTGAGATCTATTGGCAGCTCTATTCGCTCTCATTGCACGGGTACGATTCACTTCCTGTGAAATAGTGTACAGACACAGAGCATCATCATCATCAGTCACTTGGTCCGGTGGTGCTGTGTTCATACCCAGTCCAGCAGCTTATGACGCACCTCCCGTAGTCGCTCTGCTTCTGACATTCCTTTAGCATGATCTTCTTCTAATTGTTTCGCTTTACCAGTGAGCTGTGCTTCCACTGTGATAATAATGTATTCGTTTGTTCATTCAGCCATAGCCGGGGATTGAGCGCAATCATACCAAATCAGCCTCATAGCAGTCCATAGCCAGTAAGAGAGAGAGAAGAAACACGCACGCTTGGAAGGAGTGGCTGTTGATGGAGTGGCCATGATGTCAGTAGAAGAGCGCCCTATCTGGGCCTGGGTGGACGGGTTACACAGTCAAGGAGACCACTGGAAGCCCAGGCGGGGACGGACGTACTCACTCTACAGGATGATCGAGGTCGGATATGCGACAAGACAGTCAGCGTAGGTTGAATTGATAGCGGAAACCTCTGTTGTTACATTCCGAGCATTGTGAACATGATGTGTCCCTTGTTCTAAGTGAACCCTTCGCCCTTCATTAACAGTATCAATCTGTATCTCATTTGGCCTTGACCGTGCTAGGTACGATCAGGAAGGACCTGCTCGAGCTTTGCAAAGCACAAGACCATGCTAATGATGCAAGAGACCCAGCCTTAACAGACTAGTAAGTCAGATCCATGACTTGAGTCCACTCGACTCGTAGCATATACACAGTGAAAACCGACATGCCGGTCAAGCAAGCAAGTAGCACAGTCAGACCTAACCTGGCACGTGCTTTTATGAGATCGTGCATGAGCCGGAAGAGCATTCAGACGCAGAGATCTGAAGCTCTTTCATACGTGTTCATAATTATTCTGTATCAGTATAGCTCCAGCTGCTTCTCTCTCTCTCTGTCCAGTAGCCGGCATGCAATACGCTCTGTCTGTGTAATCGGCCTCAGGAAGCTTCTGTTCTTTCTTTCCTCTTTCTCTGCTTCTATTGAATTGCTTCCGATACTCCTCCTTCTTCATTCAATTGCTCTTTTGGTACGAGCACAGCAACGAAGATTACGATATATCCCCGAGTGCAAGGCACACATGTGACGGTACCTGGTTTGGATAGCTTTCTCCTAGAGCTGAAGCTTCTTCTTCTTGCAGGGAGAGAGAGAAAAGCTGATGCATGATGGAATGATGCTTGCTGATGAGCTTTTCTTACAATGAGCAGCTTCTCTTGCAGCATGAAGACAAGAGTCACGAATTGAGCAAGCATTCTACATTCTACACTTACTCTTCCTTATTTTGGGCCATCAAGGTGTCACTCCCTCATCCGCTCTCTCCTCCCCTTCAAAGGTCAAGCTCATCGCACCGGTAACTTCTCTCTCTCTCTGTGGATACGGTAGTAGATTATGGGGTACCGCCACGACTTGGTATGATATGCATCTATAACGATTGCCATCATGGATACCACGGAACATCTTGCGCAAGACCATCGCAGGAACAGGGCTCCTTCTCCTCCTCCTGCTCTCCTTGTTCCACCATCGACCTCGTCCGTGCGTGGAGATCTTCAGGTGGTGTGTGCGGTCAATGGCAATAGCGAAGAGGAAGAGGAGGACAGTGACGAAGGAGACTACGATACATTCAGATCGTCATTTGATCATGATGTCGTTACCACTACCATCCCTCATTTATGGACTGATATGCCGATAGCTGGACCATCGTCGTCGTCGTCGTCGTCGTCTCCTGCAAGAGTAAACGAACAGGCCAGTGCTGCAACCATGTCAATCCCAACATTGGATGATGATAGTTGTCAGCAACAGTCTACTGCAGGTATTTCCTCCCAGCCGCCATCTGTTTCTACTTTGACTGCTGCAACAGACACAACGCCATCGTGGTCTTCTGCTCCTCCAATGGTCACTTCTTCGAGTCAAATCATAGGAATAGCAGCAGGATCGACACCATTACATACATCGAACACCGATACGAATACAGGAGATACAAGGTGTACATCAAGCTGTTCATATGCTTCTTCGTCGTGGGCACCCTCAACACTTCTAGACAAAGACAACAGATTCAGTATCGTCAGCAGTACAGGTACTTCTGCTACTTCAGAAGAAGGAGGATCTCACCACCACCCTTCTATGATCTCAAGCTCGGATATAGCTAGCAAGCATAATTCGCTTACTGCAATCATGCAAGCTACACATCAGTCTGCTTCTACCTTCCCTTCTACTAATCAGGTATGTCACTCCCCCTTCCTTTGGCCTATTGACAAGTGTGGTCCCTTGTTGTTGCAGGGCGAAACTGCTCACTCTGCTCGTGCATCACAGGCAGCCGAAGTAACTCCGGTGTCCACCGCTATGGCTTCATCAAGCTCTCTGCCGATGAAGCAATCAAGTACCACCACCACGACAACGAGTACTTGTTCAGCGGGTCCTTCCTCTTCCTCCCTGACATCGACAGCAAGCAATGGCGTTCCAGCACATAAGCGTTCCTTCTTATCGAGCGTCTTGTCGCGCTCTACTTCTCTCTCGGGACAGAGTCGAACTGAGACTCTACCGAGGTCAAGGACTATTTCATCGTCTCAAGGCAGTAGTAACAGTAGCAGTGGAGTGTACGCTGCTGCATCTCCGGGACTTGCTTCCAGCAACAACTCGAATGTACACGCTCGCCATGCTTCCAGCACAAATTCGAATGTACACGCTCGACACGCTTCGAATCCACATGTGGCCATCTCATCGTCATCGTCTTCAATCAATGCGGCCATACCCTCATCTCCACGACGTGAACGACGAACAGTAAATCCAATCGAAGGACGTCCATCGACAAGTTCGTCAGCAGCAGCAGCAACTCCAGTCGTGCCACCACCTGTAGATTCGGTCTTTTCAACAGCTTCAAAGCCATACATTCACGAAGATGACACCCAGACGAATGGAAGGGCTTCATCTCCTTCTTCTTCGTCGGCGTATGGCACTGGCTCTACGCCCACTTCTAGAGCTGCCAGATATCTATCTAGGCATTTTACGGGACCTGCATCATCGACTAGTGGAAGATATGAAAGTACCTCGGAAGAAACAATGCGGAGATCGCCTACTCCTACTAGATTCTCCTCTACCGCTGGTGCCAGTGGCTCGAATACGAGTGGGACTAGATCGACTAGTATGCCAATGCTCTCTTCAACGTCCAATAACAGCTCCAGTTCGCTCCTTGCGCTTGCGCCTCAAGACAACTCATCTACATCAAAATGCACCCCCAAAGCGAAAGACAAAGGCAAGCAAAGACCCGCACCTGCTTCCGCAGGTCCAGCAGTTGTACCATTGAGCACATTCAATTTAGCTCTCAATCCACTCACTCCTCAATTATCTCTAAGTAGATCAGGCCAACCTCTCTGTGGAGCTGTACTGGACGAGAAATATCTACTTATTGGAACTACATTAGGATTGGATTTTATTCCTTTACATCGAGAAGGAAATCGATCATTGCGAGGTGGGATCTTTGGGAATGTTTCATCTTCTCTGAGTGAACGATTTGGAGTAAACACATCATCATCATCTACATATATCGAATCAATCAATCCTTCTTCGCAACACAATGGTACACCGATTGGAAATGGAATAACGGACGAAAATCTAGATAAGAAAGTACGAAAACCAATTCCACTAGTTAAGAAGACTCGCTTTAAACAACTTGTCATCCTATCGGAGAGGAGTAATGTACTACTTGCAATAGCTGGACGTAATGACCATGTTAGAGTTTATTCATTGGACACTTTACGGAAACTGATAGAGAAGAAAATGAAGGACATAGTGGATAGCAATGGTACTTCAACTGCGTCGAAACATGATGCTAGAAATAATATGAACAAGGGACTCGGTTTGACCATGCCGAAGAAGGTGAACACTCCTATATCTAGTGATTACAAAGGAAAAGGAAGAGCTTTACCCCCTGTGGCATCATCGGCACAAGGACAAAACACGAATGCAGATCTATATGCTTCATCAAGGCAGTATAGCCCTCCTCCAGCGTATGAGCATACTCCAGCATCGTTGGCCTCACCATATACTGCAAGTGGTGATGGCCGTCAAGACGTCCCGGCATCATCCCTCCGAAAGCCTGCACATACATCAGCAGAGCAAGAAACACCTTCTTCTGCTACTTCAACTAGCTTTCAATCCTTCTCGTCGTCCTCCCAGCGCGGCTCGCATTCACCTCGTGAACATACAGCTACTTCCCCACGTGCTTTGAGGCGTGGCAAAGCTCGCGGTATAACATCACGACGGGCGTCGAATGCTTCTAATTCCAACCCTGCTGATATAAGTGGCAGTAGCTCTCGAAGTGGTTCAAGGCGAGGATCATCAGCTACTGTCATGCCTGATACTATCGCTGGGATGTCCACTGCTTCTATGTATACGCCCGGCTCAAGCGCCGGAAGGAGGAGATCGTCGATAGCTACGATAGTACCTACAAGCCCTAATCTTACGTACAGCTCAGGTATCCATTCTACAATCACACGGAGAGGCTCGACTGCTCAACTGGCAGACATGGGACAAGTAACTTCGGAGCAGCATATCCCTCGAACCTCACTACTCGATGGAGAACACACCGAAGATGGTAGCGAAAGCTATGAGTGGGTAGATGCACCTGAAGACGACAGTGACAGTAACGAATGGGCTGCTAGTGGACCTTCTGGTTATTCGTTCCCTCCTCATCCAGCTGCTCCACGGAGAGATAGCATACCTGCAGTACCTCCCCTGCCGGAACAATATGCGACCTTCGCTTCGGTATCCACATCATCAGTAGCTCACGCCAGAGCTAGATCCGCCAGCGGGATTTCCTCTTCCACGACGCATAGATTGCGAATGACACCTAGGTCAGCTCGGACAAGAGTAGAGACATACTCTGAGGAAGAAGATGAGGAGGCTGAAACCGATCAGGTAGATAACGCAAGCGTGTATGCTACGCCTTCAATTGGCCATAGCGAAATACTCAATGAGGAGCAAGAAGGCCAGTCTCAGTCACCCCGGGCATCGACTTCCTCCAGCGTTCCGCTACTCTTGAGACCGCCAACGTCCAGCGTAGAAGATGAACGGAAACGTAAGGCCGCCCAGGCAAAGAAGAACAGACGACTTTCTCTGGCAGATATTCTGAATGAATATCGCGCTGATCCCTTCCAAATCGAGGATGCACCACCTGTACCTACTTCGTCGCGCAATGCGTTCACCGATCCTCTACCTTCAACTTCTCGGTTCTCTGACTCACTGACCAGGACATCGGCATCGACTACTTCGTCAGCTGGTGCATTCCGTCAGCCCGTGATACCTCGTAAATTCGAAGCCCGCTCAGCGACCGCTAAATCGACTCGTGGTGGGCTTTCGAATCTTGCGGACTTTCTGAATGAAGGTCCGCCTGAGCCTGTCGATAGGGCAACCTCGAGAGGATCTACATCAGCCTCGGCATCGACATCGACATCTCCCTTCTCGCACTCGCGCCCGTCTGGATTTCTAAGGAGAACTCTGACAACTACGAGCATACCGGAAATGCGGCAACGTAATCGAACAGAAAGCCCAGTGACCACTCCACTACTTAATTCACGCTCTCCCTCTTTGAGTAGCTTTTCCACTTCAACAAGCGCTCGAACACCGAGGTTTGCACCAAGGGACGCTCAAATCCTCAAAATGGACACTGAGGAGCTAGCTGGAAGAGACAGTTTACTTGATCTCCTACGTGAAGGCCCTTCGCAGGAAAAACCAATAGATAGAGATACGCGTCCGCCCACTACACCTAGACGAGCCTCCCACTCTCGCAAATTGCTGAAGGGACAACGTCAATCGTCAGCTTCTTTGCAGAGCAATAAGTCCAGTACCTCCAATCCCGCGACTCCGTCACTGACGGCGCAAAGATCGGCGTCCGTCCCACAGAGTCAGATGCAAGTTGGCACTCCAACAGTTAGTACCCATGTCGGAGGCATAGCCCCTCGCCATCGTACGCGCTCCGATGGTGCAACCATGCACAGAAATGGCAACTACATCTTACCTGCCGATGAGATCATACCCGTACCCGTTACAGTCACGACACCTGCACCTACCGACCCCTTCGCCGACAAGACGCGGAAACGAAGATCATTACAGCCTCGGAGCCCTACCTTCCGCCAATTTATCGCCGAGTTCGATCCGCAACCACCTACCATTGATCCTGTCACCGGACAAGCACAGCAGATGGCTCGTGGACTATCATTGCAAGAAATGCTGGCTGGCGCAGGATCGGATGATACAGCTTCGCCTGTGCTAGGAAGTGAAGATGATAGTAGTACACCCTTTGCTCGTGCTGGAAATGTAGCTGAGCATGCCACCGGCAACGCAGGAGCGGGAGACGGACAGGCACAGATGCGGAACCGTCGGAATAGGTGGTCTCTCCTTAATGGTTTGCGCTCTTCGCCGAGCGCAGATGGTGCGCCTGGTATCGCAAGTGCAGGGCGTCAAAGTGAAAGTCATGCGGATGAGCCTGTCGAGCCACGCCATAGTACTTCAGCAGAAAGTAGGAACGTTGGGTTATCCGCAAGCACTGCGATGTCGTCGAACGCAAATTCAACGACACTGTCTGGCCTTCCCCCGACCTTGAAGCCTGTCCGCCCGGATCCACTAATGGACGATGAAAGTCCGCCCTTTGGCAATCTCACACCGGACATGCAACAGCAGCTGGCAGAAGGAGCGAGCGATCCCGATGGTACAACTATAATGTTCACTCAGCAAACAACAAGAGCAAGTGGAGAAGTTATAAGCACATCTTCTGCACTGAATGGTTCATCCGCAATCGCTACTAGCGCTCAAAGTAGGTTGTCGTCCAAAGTCAACTCCGCTGGAACGCAAAAGGATCCTGTTTCTGGAAACCTTGAATATGTCAAACTTGCACGGACGAAAGGAAGTAGATTTATCAGGGCTAGCGAAACTGGAAAAAGAACATATTTGGCTGTGCTATGTGGTGACGCAGGCGAACGTATCGAGCTATTCACAGTAAATATACGAGCGCAAACCACTATCTCAACCCCGCGCATAATAGTGCTGACATGTATTGACAGGGCGCAAAAAACGTCTCGCTATCCCTGAATAGAACATTTGTTCTTCCGGAAACGCCGCGAACGTAAGCGATCGTGGACGGGCATGAAGGGCGTTTCATTGACTTTGTCTACCTCAACAGCATCGAGTTTCAGCTTCAGGGAGAGGATCTGCTAGATCTATACCTCATTTATGATTCTGCCATCTTCGCCTTAGATCCGTCAACGGTACGAGTCCGCGAAGTCGGTATCCAGCGAAACGAACGCCGTCAAGCTCGTCGCGAGCGGGATAGGGTGCTCAGACAGAATGAGATATTGGAGGGCGTAGGAACTTCGATGCCGCCTCCTTCGCCGGGATCTCCTCCTTCTCGTGTTGCCCGCGCGAGAGATGCGACTGAGGCTAGCGAGACCGACGAGGCTGAAGCTAGACCGGCTGAGGGCCTTATTGGCTCACAAGCTATCGATGCTATTCAAACAGAAGCCTCGTCATCAGCTAATTCGCGCGCCCCTTCCATGGAGGAAGAAGCTGGGCCAACGGATACGGCGACTCAAAGTGAAGCACCAATCGCCTCGAACGAGAACGAGAGTGCCTCCACAACGACCATCTCAAGCGTAGTAGCTACGAATGCTACGAACCCGGAGACCACTACGCCAGCGGACAACACACCGGCATCGCCAACATCCGGTGCACCTACTACTCCATATACCACGTTCCAACAACTTGAATTCCTTCCACAAATACCTCCTTCGGCACTTGCTTCTTCCTACATCATTCCACCTACATATGAAACCGTCCTGTCCGCTTCGCCAAATCCAGAGAGGAGCAGTGGGATGTTCATCAATAGCCAACTTAGCTTCGGAGCTCCTTCAGTTTATGGTTCTTCTACATCGTCGAACAACGTTAGAACGCCGTATCTATCATCGCCCGAGTTCAGTAGATCAGCAACTCCGACTGGCGGTTGTTCGCAAATCGATTTGCCTCCTGGTGCGCTACTGACGCCCAATTGGAGGTCAACTACTAGCATACAGCAGCAACAATATCCGGACGGTCAGACACCACCTTTGCTCAGTCCTGTGTCTTTACTAGCCAATCCGTCGGCGAAGAATATCGGTCCTCCGGGCCTTTTCTTCGTCAGTAAAGGAAGGACATCTACTGGTATAGTAGTAAGTGCTTTGCAACTGCAGAACAAGCTACAAATGAGCGAGCTGACGATCTGTGTGACGTTAGGACGGTGATGGGAGATCTGTGATTCGGAAGCCTATCTCATGGCTGACAGCTTCTGAAGAGGCATCCGAACTTCCTGAGTAGGTGATCGCTGTCGAAGTTTTGTTAAGATAAACAGGCGGGCTGACTGTAGGATGTCCGTCATCTGCAGGCAATACGAAGGCTTGAACCATTTCTCTCGCTTGGAGATCATTCTAAGCTCGACAGACAAGACTCGAGTCTGCATCGCAGCATTCGGGCCCACTTGCGTACGGACAATTGAACTAGGTCACCCAACTCAATTGCATAGTATAGAGGTGATCCCCTACGAAGCATTCAAGCGACAGTCAAAGAGCAATGCAATGGTGAAGACTCTGAAGAATCAAGGGAAGGAAATACCTGATGAAATGGTCTTTGTGAGAGATGTCACGTACTTGGCTAAAGCTGGTCAATGTACATTTTTCGCTGAGAGAATCGGAAGTAATGTTGGGATATACTCGCTGGGGGCGGCGGGATATGCGTTTTACTGAGAAACATAGCAGAGAGCAGAGGAAGGCATATACATAGATGAACTTCGATGACATTCGAGGGCAAAGTGATGTGCTACATCAAACTGTAGATTAGACTGATCCCACCTGACATCTACCTTATGAGATCTACTTCTCGCCGCTCACATGCAATGTAGCCTGCCTTTACATGGCAGATCCAAAGTACTACAATCACTGTTGAAGCTATGAAGATAGCGAGTTGATAATGACCTTTGTGGTCTTGAGTGCCCAGTACGCTGTGGCGATTTGATGGACGGTCACTGCTTCGTCCACTTCGCTTTCTTAGGACAGACCGGCTGCAACGATAATAAGAAGCATAAGCAAGCTGTTACGCAACCTGGACACTCGTGTCGTCCTCCCATGCTTGCTGCCCAGTGTCCAGGCTTCTGCAAAGTTAACCTTTTTCTCAGTAGTGCGCGCCTGTCTGCTTGTTTACGCGTCTATATTCAACGACAGGCATGACAGGAATGCACAGATTTGCAATATCAGGCTTCAGTGGAGCAGCTGCTGCAAATACATCCACGAGCAGCATCGTATCACGGTCCGACTTGCATCGCATTGCCTTCTACTTCACCTTGACAGCAAACCTCGCCTCGTCATCGTTGTTCAAGGTCACGCATACGTTGTTTTTGGCTGTCTTCAGCGCACCAACCAACTTTCAAGCTTCATCGATGTGTCACCGACAACAAGCTATACTCCGGTGATAAGACAAGATGGACCAGCAAGCTATGCTGGAGGTAGCTACAGCTGCTGCTGCCGCTGCTGTTGGCGATGCTGCTCCTCCTCCTGCGGACACGCCTCAAATAGCAGTCAGTGTCGGCATAGTCGTAGCATTGGGTGCAAGCTGGCTTTCATCGCTCGGTGAATACATACATGGCTTGGATAGCACTTTTACTTGAGCTAACATAGTACTTCAACAGGTCTCACTATCCAGCGCAAGAGCCATCTGCAAAACGAGAGGCAGCCTGTCTCGTGTAGAAAGCGAGACTTCAAGCGACCGTGAGTTGTCACGATGAGGTTGATCGAAGAAGGATACCAACACTGACAGGCATACATCTACGTGATCCGCTTGGTTGCTGCAGACTATGGCTACTTGGATTCGCTATCTTCATCACTTCGAACATCCTAGGCAGCGTATTTCAAATAGGCGCACTCTCGATTACACTGCTTGCACCGCTTGGTGCTGTATCGCTGTTATGGAATGCTTTCTTTGCTCGTATACTGTTAGGTGATGTGTTCTCGAGGTATCTCATCTTTGGTGAGCCCCCTTCGAGACCTCGCTATGCTTCATGGAGATCTTGCCGCTAATTGTGTTTTAACATGTCTTGCATGACGCGCTGCATGCATTGTTACCGCATTTTAATCACACAGGTACAATCCTCATTGCAGGCGGAGCAGTTCTCATTGCTATATTTGGGGTTGTTCCAGAGAAGACGCATACACTGGAAGAGCTCATTCAGCTGTACAACAGGCCAAGTTTCGTAATATGGATGGTTTTGCAGTTCATCCTGCTAGTGGCGGTACTGGGAGCAGCCCATTACTCCGAACGTTCGCTTGACCGGAATCTACAAGATGTTTATATAGCTATACCATCCTCTGCTGTAGATGAGTATGATGAAGATGAAGATGACGATGACGAGGATAACGTTACGAGTGAGCCTGAAGATGAGCTTGAAACGCCTCCTCAGTCAGCGACGATGCGGAACAAATCAACCAAATTGACAAGTAGTAAGACGGGCAGAAAAGCTAGACGATGGTCTACTCCGCCATCGTACTTGGCGCTTGCAGGGAACGACCTAGCGACTTCACCTCCTCCGAGCGGACGTGATAGTCGACTAGACTCGCCTGCACATCACACAGTCGTTGCTCAGGCGAGTATGCCAGGCGCTCCAAACACAATAGCTTCCGCAGCTTCTCAATTACACAAATCTACAACACCAACATCACGTAAATCACGACATGTGAGCTTTGGTCAAACTAAATATCGAACATTCAACCATTCAACAGGATCACCAGCATCAAGTGATTTCAATGCCTCACAAAAACGTGGTTTCAGAAAACCTTCTAATCTGTCAACGATTACGATACAACAAAGATTTAGTAATGATAAAGCTGAGAAGATTAGATTATGGTTGGGAATTGCTTATGGTAGCGCTAGTGGTACCATGTCTGGATTATGTCTATTGTTCGCTAAGACTGGCGTGGAATTGTTAATTCTTACCGTTGTGGGACAGAATCAATTCAAGAGATGGGAGAGTTGGATGATAGTATTGGCTTTGCTTGTTTGTGCTTTACTTCAGGTACGGCTCATTCTCCCAATCTTAAGATTTCTCTGGAGCCTATGACCGACTCTATCCTTGCTTGCTTCAGCTTTTCTACCTCAATAAATCTCTTCGACTTGTCGGGCCAACACTCATCTGTCCCCTCGCTTTCTGCTTCTACAACCTTTCTTCAATTTTCAATGGCTTGATGTACTATGATCAGTGGAGCAGACTTACACCACTACAAGATGGACTCATGTCTCTTGGAATCGCCATCTTGCTAGGTGGAGTCTGGATAGTCAGTATAAAATCCCCAGCGGAGGAGGTGACCGAAGACATCGATTTGGACGAATGTAGTTCAGATGAAGAAGCTGGTTTCTTGTCCTCGTCAAGATCAAGTTTCGATGTCGAAGCAGGAGGAGGTCGATACCGCGACTATGCCGGCGAGAATGCCGAGACAGAAGAAGATGATGACGAAGATAGCGACGGAATCCAGCAGCATCGAGAAGAGACATTCGGAGATTTGAAGAACCGAATAGCTTCCTTGTATCAAGCATTCTTGACTGATCAAGCTGGTCCACCTCGAGGATTCGCAATCGGAATTTCAGCGTCATCACCTGGTTTCGCTATTCGACCTCAATACCATCATGGTAGAAGGAACACAATGATCAACGTCCCATCGCAATTGAGGTCTTCTTCCAATGCATCATCCAATGCAGTCTCACCCACTGGAACGCCGGGAGTGAGACATTCCCATACACGCTCGGACGACTTTGGCTTCCCTAGTCCGCGATTGGACGCAAACCTCACTGCGCAACGAGCAATGAGTACAAGCCGGCCGTCGGAACAGCTGAACAGGTCTACCAGTGAACCTACAACTGACGCAGAAGCAGAAGCAGCAGCGACATCCTCTAGTACACGCGAAAGAGACGCGATGCTTTCGCATCGACATAGACGGAAACGATCACTTGCGGGGGAATACTACGTCGGAACAGCAGATCCATTCGCTGAGCAGCCAGTCTTGCATTCGGATTTATACAGCAGCGTAACGAGCCCTACTAGTCCAAGACATGGAAGGAAACGTGCTGGGTCGACGGGCAGTATGACCAGGCGGAATGGAGCGAGTGCGCCAATGTTCGGACTGGAGAGACAAGCTAGTCAGGATACAGCATCGTCGGCTGCTACGAAATCTGGAAGTAGTGGCAAAGGAGGTAGTCTGTCAAAGTATCTTCCTTGGCATTCTAAAGACGACGAGAGTCCGCCCAGCCGTGACGCATGACGCTTCGGATCTCTCGACAGGCATTTTCCGGTACTCATGCGGCAGCAAATTCAGTTGGTAGATTACAGGTTAAGATCCTGTTGTAGCAAAAGACTAGCTTCTCCTGACTTCGCGCATTTACGTTCTCTATTCATACACTGCAGTAGCATCTCCTAGACATCTTAATCATCTATGCCATGTAATTTGTGCACTTTCCATTTGTTCCATTCTTTTATGCTACATTGCCTTCTTATCAATTCTTTTGTACTGAATTGCACTGCATCTTGCGTATTCAACTGAGAAGTTCCCATTCTTCTTTAGCAGGATCCCATCCCAGGGTTTTCGTACTGATCAAAGAAGCGTCAGAACGAATGTTGTCAATCATGGCAGAGCGAAGTGGCTTACTCAATGCCACACTGAATGAGGAGCTTGGCAAGTCCCCGTTTAGTCGGATCGTCATCAATCTCCATATCCTCTTTATCCTCTTCGGACCTCACAGCGGTCTCTTCTTCGTCATGAGCGGTATCGGAGAGAGCGTCATTGTCCTCTACATCTTCACGGTCATTGATCAACTTCCTCTCGTGCTCCTCATCACAGCTCTCGTTATCTGTATCATGTTCAGCTTCCTCGTCATTATTGTCTCGCCGAGCTCTTTTTGGTTTCTTGTCGTATGTGCTAGATGAGGCTCGCTTCTTTCGAAGTCTGGCGATAGCTTCCTCAGGATAAAGATCAGGTAAATCGTCGCCTTCTTCCTCCAATTCTTCATAGAGTGCCTTCCTCTCCTCTTCTGCAAGTGAGTCGATAGCATCCGAGACTTGCTGCCTAAGCCTATCTACGCTACCCGTCTCTTTCCAGCTTGATCCGCCAGTTCGCCGCCGTCTTCCTTCAGTGCCTTGAGCCTGCGGGTCCGAAGTGTCCCATCCCCAATTACCACCACCATTGTTCGATTTATCCTGTTCAAACCCGTACCCAAATCCGCCATTTCCATTTTGTGGATCACCATAATTATCCATAGTATCCTTGACGAGCTCGTAGAGCATTTCAGCCGCTTCTCTACCTTTTACCAACCATTTCAAACTGAGCTCTTTGATGTGTTCTGTATTATCAGCGCTTTCTAAACCTTTTTCACTTGCTATGCGATGCCTCTTCGCGTCTCTCAATAATGCAAGTCGTCTTTCCAGCTTCGGTAGCGCTGCTGCCAATTGTATGGAGGACATGGGGTTTCCAACCGTGTCCAGCATGTTTACTGTAAGCTGTGCTGCATTTTCGGCGTTGTTAGTCTGGGGTGTCCGGCCAAAGAGCGACTTGAAGGGCTTGTTCAGCGCTGCGTTCGCTGGAATACTCGGTGTTTTGACAGGGACAAAAGAAGTTGGTTTTGGTGTAGGCCGACTTGTAGTGACCGGTGATGACACTGATCCTGGCGAAGCTGTAGAAGCAGCTAATATTGAGGGCCGACCCAGGCGTGATTTGGTTCCATGCGTAGCTGCACTTTTAGATGGTGTAGATGTTGATGCGCCATTGTCTACTCCACCAGTGCTGTCTTTGCGTGCTATCATAGGAGACCGAAAGGGCTTCATTGCTTTGTTCGAAGCGAGCATGCCTCCGACATAAGTTTGTCCTTTCGTGCTATTCCGATGTAGACGGGGCAATGTAGAAGACGCCGAGCTCGTAGCTAATGTCGAGCTGCTAGATTTAGAAGGCGTATCGGTATTGGACTTTGGAGCGGGAGCTGGCTCGCCGTCCGTCACTGTAGCTGGTTCATCGTTCTCCAATGTCGTCGGCATGGCGGTGGATGGTATTTTTGTCGATTCTGTCTCTTCCGTAGGTATGCTTGGAACCCCTACGCATACTTGCGAGTTTCCACTGCCAGATATCTCAGAAGCATCGGTTGTCTTATCGCTCACTTCCGTCGCATGCGGCTTTCGGACAACCGTCTCGGAAGATACAGGTCCAGCTTGACCAGCAAGGTTTATAGCGTTCTCTATGTTGGCTTCAGCGGGACTTCCAGGTGGCATTGTGAGTGCCTGCATTCTGCTCTTCTCTACCACTATGTCTATTTGACCCATCGTTTCCTCCGGCGGTTCATCCACTTCTTCAAGCATGTCATTCTGTACGGAGGTGGCTTCTTCATTTCTTGCTGATATGGCGCTGTCTTCTCGAGTATTCGAGGTGTCGAGGTCGCTCATGCCAGGCAGTTCCATTGATTTTTCGCCCTCCTTCTCCTGGCTGAAGGGTACGGAGTCGTCGTCGTCGGGGACTTTACTTGACAAATTTGCATCTTCCGGCTCCCTCTCTGCCAGGTCATCCATGTCCAACACGGGCTCATTACGGCTTTGCTCGCTTACAGCAGCGTTAATCTCTTCAGCTGTGACTTGATCTGCCGAGGGGGCCATTTGAAAAGCTGGCCTCACCCCTGAGACCCCTTCCATTCGCTGAGTCACAAGCTGCATTTCATTGCCCACTGAAGTGTTGCCAGAAGGAGGTTCTTCCGCACTAACAGCGGCCATCCCAACCGTGCTATCTGCATTAGGAGCGACTCCTTGCATGTCAGAATCTGCTGCATTGTCCTTAGGTAGTTCGGTATTGCCTTCTTCTGGAGGTACAGTAGTCCTCTCGGTATGTTCGGCAGTATTGCGCTTCGCTATAGTGTCGGATTGAACTTTGTTTTTCTCAAATGCATCGACATGACCAGAAGGAACCTCTTCCGGTGCTGGGGCATCAGCAGCTTTTGGTGGTGAATGTAAATGATCTTTCGCAGGCGACTGCTCAACGACCTCTTCTGCAGCAGATCTTGGAAGTTCGACCGGATCGTCTTCAGTGCTTTCGCGGGGACTCTGGTTTTCCAGCTGTACCGTCCTCTCTGAGTCTCTCTGATCTCTTTCCATATCTAAATGAGCTACCTCAAATGTTGTTTCTTCATCTTCTTCTTCTTCGTCAAGTTCTGAACGTTCCGGTGACGGTATGACAGGTGAGCTTGAGCCTATTGGTCTTTCTGGGGAGGTAGGTTGAGAATCTTGAATGACGCACATCTCCTGTGATGTTGTTGTTGTTGCTTGATGGTTATTCACACATTCAATGTTGTTGTTGAGTACTTCTGCAGAAACAGAAGGAGACGTCGGAGGCGGCCTTTCTCCACGCGAGGGTGAATTAGAGAGATTGCAAGTTGAAGGTTCAAATGACGGTGAAGCTGATAGATCGCGCGTTGGAAGTGGTGGTGATACGTCACGAATGGAAAGTGGTGGTGGTGGCGCATGAGACAATGGGATTTGCGGTTCTTCTTTATCGTCCCCATGTCTGCGGGCTAATTGAACGACGTCCGTTCTTGATTTTTGAGATTCACTAGTGGATTGGGATGACTATTTCCGTATGTATATACGCATGCAGAAACAGAATAGATAGATCATAATCAGGGACTGGATGGATACTATAGTAATAGTACGGGGAGGGAAAATACAGGAACATACAAAGTCGAAGGTTTCAGGGAGATGCACTGCTGCTTCCTTGAGATTGGAGCCATGTTCGTAGGATGCGGATGCGTTGATAGTATGGGTGATCTCCTTCTTGTCCGAATCTTGACGTATCCGTGTCAACTCTTGGCTTTGCCTGTTTCCACCTTCAGCCACTAGCGGTAGTAGCTCTGTGGACTGGGCGGCGGCCTCTAGCGAGAAAACAGCAGAAGCAGCAGCAGAAGTGACAGGAACAGCAAGTTCTTCTTCAGTCGGCTTATTCACGTGAGTGATAGTGATTGCTGGCGGCAACTTGGCGATGATGCTCAGTCGTGCCTCTTCGGTGGTGGTATCAATACCAGTATTCGATCCTTGTTGATCATCCTCGTTCGGCAGCTGCATCCTACATACAGTATTATGTATGGAGTGAGAGAAACTTCAAGCCGTTGATCTTGACAGAGGAGAGTGTACGAAGTAGTCGATACGAGATAGCATCGTTTCCGTAATGGAAGCAGTGACGTCGGGGAAGATACAAAGTAGTATTGCAGATGGTCAAGGAAAGAGAAAGAGAAGGCAATGGTGTATAATTCAAAATTGAGGAGAGTCCCTTTAGAACGGCAATGGGAAAAGTGCAAGCTTCTTATTTCTGTTTTTATTGCTTGTTAGAGTCTTCTCATGTCAGTCAGCAGAAGCTCAAGTTCTGCCTGCTCCCGTGTTCGAGTCTATGATGGGATGTCTATCATAGAAGCGAGCAGCCATCGACGCGTCTATATCATATATTGCAAGAGTCACGTGCAAATCCCCAAGTACAGGACAGTAATGGACGGATGTAATTGATATTTGTCTTATAGAGCATGCAAAGGTTATATAAGGGCAATGCCATTGTCTTCTCTTCTATCCTATCCAGCAATTAGTATGAGAGGACACTTCTATAGGCCAGAGAGCGAGAGGGACTTGTAGCATTTTGCCCTGTCAATGGGGATGCCATTTACCCGTCCCTTGACGAGAGGAGACGAGTCCATCATACTGCTTTTAGGGCTCCCTCGGTAAACTTAGCCTGCAGTTGTCATGGTACCCAATATCTGATATAGAGTAAGAGGTAGGATGGATGGCCACACGCGCTGCTATGGCAAAAGACGTTCGCTCGATCACGTCCATGGAGGCAATGAATGAATGAATCCAACCCATTCGTTGGTGAAGGGACAACGACAGCAACAGCAAGACAGGGCCACTCATTCACATCATCGTCATCGCATCATGGATCTGCCTTGAGTATCATATCACGGGCAAGCCAGGCCAGCGCGACTCTCCTTATTCATCGATATCATCTCC
The DNA here is from genome assembly GCA_023628255.1 of Cystobasidium sp. 2NF920. Lineage (NCBI taxonomy): Eukaryota > Fungi > Basidiomycota > Cystobasidiomycetes > Cystobasidiales > Cystobasidiaceae > Cystobasidium > Cystobasidium sp. 2NF920. The sequence continues at coordinate 72,392 of JAMALA010000047.1, forward strand.
CTGCATTCACTTGGCCCTCCTTTGTGCGAGGCGGTCTGGTCTCTCTCTCCTCGAGGTGCGCACAGTAACCAGGAGCATCGAAAGAGTGAGTGAGTGCTGCTCCATGTGGAGACTATGCTATCCCGCTGTACTTATGCTTGTCTGTCTTCCGTTTCACTTCGTCTCCCTCGCTTTACGCAGTTCACCCACCTCTCACACGCCTCGTTTTGACCAGTATATCATCGACTAGGCTAGCATGGCATCTCCAAGCAATGCCACCACCACTGCAAAGTCACCCTCTCGGAGTCCATTGAAGAGATCAGCTACTGCTCCCCTCTATGGTCCACCACATGCGAATATCAATCTCACCACCATTGATGCCTCGTCGCATAGTAATACTAGCAGTGGCAAAGGCAAGACTATGACTATGACTTCTGCAGGTCCGAGCGTACCCCGACATAATAATGATGACGGAAGAAACACTCCTGCAGTAAAGAACAGTACATTACCCTCTGAGGGCTGGAATCAAGCTATGCAGGCTGCGCTGTGCAGGCTGTCCTCGCAGCATCAGTGGGTGCTTTACTGCCTTTTCTATCTGTCGCCTCCATACTGATCAATGTCATTCTCCAATTTGTACCCTCTTCAACGACTCTCCCTATTCATTATTTAACTTCAATCATTCCCCCTACTATGGCATCCTCTTTTAATCATCTCCTACAACCCCAATTGCATCTCTGCTCTGCCATCTCACGACACACACACAGCATGTCAGACTATAATCGCATGAAACGAATGACAAGCAGTGGAATAGCGACATCTTCTTCTTCTTCACAACCCATGCAATCCAGTATATCTCAGCCTCTACCAAGTCGCACGTCACACAATAATCAACAGTCATCAATATGGTCTAATACTACTAGCAGTAGTGGCAATTCCAATACTGGTGTCTCCCATTCATCTTCTTCCTCGATTGCCCTACCTTCGAGGACTTCAACTGCTTTGAATGGATCTGCAATCTCACCAAGTCAAGCTATTGATGGGTATACAGTGTCTATAGCTCCTTGTCCTCCTGGCATAGACAACTCCATTCAAGATAACAACCATCATCATCATCACCATACTATACGTGGGATTCACGAAGATGCCCTCCTCAAAGCTGAACTTAATCCACCTCCTGCCCCCTTACTTCATCGTACATTCACAGAAGAAGAAGGCCAAAATCCCCATTTGCACATTTTGAAATCATCATCATCATCGACGTCGACATCGAGGAGTAGTAGTAATTCTAGATCTTCTATTTCATCGGTTGGATTGAGTACTCCTGCTCTTTCGATGGATTCAATGCCCCCTTCTCCTCCTATTTCTTCAATTAGAGGTGGTAGTAGTGGTAATACAAGCGTACTTTCTACTCCACCGCCTGATAATCAAGAGGAGGGGCCCACTCTTTCTACTAATGCTGCTATGCATCGTGTCGTAGGAGTGAAAGATGATGGAACTACTTCGCCTATTGCTCGAAAGAATCAATTCGATGAGAGGAATGATAGAGAGTTATCGGAGAGATTACTAGATGCAATGGAGGAAGAGGAGGCAGAAGGAGAACCTATCAACACCTCGCCCGCAGGTGCTGCTTTACAATCAGGTCATGTTACTGCACCACAGAAGCCTACGAGGGAGAAAAAGGGAGTCAATTTTGAGACTTCGAGAAGAGCTGTGCAGCGTGAATTGGGTCGTTCTTCTGGGCCACAGCAAGAGCAGACACAACAGCAACAGCAGCAACAGCAGAAAGTAGAACAACAACAAGATGTGACCTCAGCTGTCTCAGGTCAATCAGGCAACCCGGTATCTTCACATCATATGATGACGAACTCTTCTGCTTCTACAAATATGTCTCGTGCTTCTACGAATCTTACTAGTACTCATGCTAGTGGAATGTCTTCATCTTCGTCCTCATCTTTAAGCGGTCGTATAGGCAATACTTCCATCTCTGCACTTACACATGCAGTAAGGACATCTTCCTCAAGTACAACATCATCACAATCACCACAACCTCTAGTAAACCAGCAAAATTCTACAGCAGTGGTTGAACTAGAAAATCAAAATTTATATCATTTACATATGAATCATCCTGGTCTTGTTGGGGTTAAAACTTCACTTACTCATCCTATGAATGTATCCCCTCTTATACCACCTGAATTACTTCCTTTATATGGGCAAAGCATATTACATGCCACTCCAACTCTTCCGGAGAATATCTACGCCACTTCTTCATCATCGCACAACAACGCGCAACTGCAGCAATCACAGACTGCAAATGCCCAAGCGAATAACGAACAGAGAGCTAGATCTCCACTTGGAAACCTGACAATGCATGATATGCCACCTGGAAGTAATTTGAATAATACATCACCTCGACCTCCTAGTCCTACCAAATCATCTCTCTCAAGTTCATCAGCTATGCATATTTCAAGACCTACTACCCCTGCAACTCATGGATCTGATAGCAAACCACAAACCGATACAGGAGAAGAGATGCGAGAGGAGAATGAAGATCATCTCAAGAGACCTTTTGTCATTCAGCCTTCTGCGGACATTTATGATCTTACTGGTCCAGATGCTTCAGCTGCTTTATTCAATCTCACTCTTCCAATTTCACAACAGCTCGCCATGACCTCCTGCGACGACAACGACAGTAGCGGTGCTTTTGACAAGTTCAATTCAAGCTCTTTCAGACTTGGCAATTTAGTACTTTCATCTTGTCCAGGCAAGAAAGTACGCTTATCAGATTCACATCTTACACTACTTGGTATACCTGAGATATGTCGTCCTGGAACAGGACCCTCGGTGAATTCACCTCTGGTAGATCCAAGAACGCTATCTAGATCAGCAGTTATCTCATTAGGTTTGAATAGATCACCTATTTGTAGAGATTTGGAAATGGATTTTAGAAGAGCTATGGAACAGGCAGACGTAAAATGTGTGGTGTGCTGTATTGACGATGATGAATTGAGGTTTTTAGGTGCTGCTTGGGAGGAATATGAGAAGGTTGCTAGGAAATTAGGACTGGAGGTCATAAGGTGGGTTCTCGCTTTTCTTGTCTGATTCTGTGTACTGTGTGCACGTACTGAGGAATACCTACATATACTCCATAGGCTACCCATGGCGGAAGGCTTTGCTCCACCATCTCCTGAAGTGCTCGACGCCCATCTCTCATCGCTCATCACTCGATATACACTTCAAGGCAAGAATTGTCTAGTCCACTGCCGAGGTGGAGTAGGACGAGCAGGATTATTTGCCTGTTCATGGATGATCAAGCTAGGTCTACTAGGTCAAGTAGTCAACATCAATGATCCGAATGAGAAAACATTAGAATACGAAATGAAGATTGTTGAAAAAGTGATTGCGGTCATTAGAAAGAGAAGATCGGCAAAAGCTATTGAAACTCCTCAACAGGTTCAATTTATTCTTCAGTATACACATTGGTTGGCTTGTCATGGAAGACATGTTACTGCTAGACAAGTGTTGGAAGAAGCTGGATTGGTGGAATCGTCGTAATTTTAGTAGTCAGTAAGCAAAATTAGACGACTTGGTGCCAATCCATCAGCCAGAGAAGGAGGGTCTCCAAGTCCGCCAAATATCGCAAGTGAAGAGGCGAAACACTTAGAGTACGAGTACACGCCCCATGGTCGCAAAATTTCGTACCTATCAATACCGTCATCAAAGAAGAAGTATGCAACCCAGTCTTTTCAAAATCAGCCACCGCAATGCTTCTCCATGTCAAACGCAGAACAAAATACATACAAAGTTCGACACAGCCGGAGCCTGTCTAAAAGGCAACCAACCTTATACCTTTCCACTATCGTTTTCGTCAGTGATGCATGCTTTTCTGTCGCGTCCCTCGTTTCAAGCTTCTCTTCTTCACTCTTAGTTCCCGCATGAAGTGAGTTTTCTGTAGCTATAGCATTCGTTCTCTCGTTATTTCTTCATACGCTCGTTCCTATTCAGTTAGCAAATGCAAATGCAACGCTCTTTCCTGAATGTCAATGGTATTAATTGCCAACCTTGAAACCGGTGTTATGAGACGAGAAGCAGCCGAAACATGTGACATCTCGTTTGCGCCGGCTCGATCAGCCTCTTGCACCTTCGCGAGTATGTATGTCTCACTTACTTCTGACTCGACACTGTACATAGCCTCTTAATCCGCAAGATGCCTGCACTTCCTCGTGCTCCTGACTCTCAAGATGTCCTATCCAGGTATGATGCCCTGCTGGTCCTCAAGCTCTCTTCCTATTCCTCGCTCACCTCGCTGGAGCAGTACTCTCAAGCCGTGCGGGACATTTCATCAAGAAGCACAAAAGGACTCTTGATCTACTTCCCAATTACTTCACTGTGGCTTCATCTATCCTGTAATCGCTCTAAGTCCTTCGAGGTGATACAGAAACTTCTCAGTGAACTGTATATACTGGCCACTGCTTCACTGCCGGAAGATACGCCATGTGACGTGGTGATTCAAGTATTGAGAGGGCAAGAGAAACAGGATATTTTGATAGATATAGACAACATACGACCTGAAACACTCAAGAATATGTTTCAGAGCGTCGAAATAGTCAATGACGCAGATGCGCCCAATGGTCAACATGTGAATACACCAGCGTCAGAAGAGCAATCGAGCCATGCTACGAATGGAGGAGGAGCACAAGATGGAAGAGAGGATGATCACCTGGGGACAGTGGCTCTTGGAGGAACGTTTGATCACTTACACGCTGGACATAAGATATTGCTGTCAATGGCGTGTTGGCTTGCTAGAAGGAGGGTGATTGTAGGCATCAGCGGTGAGACATGTCGCAGGTATTCAGGACCTGAATATTGCCATATACTGACATCTCACCGCGCGACAGATGATGTGCTATTACAGAACAAGTCAGATCGAGAATACTTGGAGAGCCTGTAAGGTTACATTCGCTTTCGCGCTTTCAGTATATCTAGCCATATTGCTGAGACTTGGCATATATAGCGAGATCCGAACACAGGCAGTCAAAACCTTCTTGGAAATCGTCTGTCCTCATATACAGCACGATCTACCCGCTCTGCAAGACGTGTATGGCCCCACATCGACAGATCCAGATGTGCAAGGTATCATATTCAGCGAAGAAAGCCGGAAAGGCGCAGTGAGCGGTAGGTCTCTTTGCTATACATTACCAGGTCGACACTTCAAGCTGATCCAGTTGTACTTTTCAGTGGCAGAAATCAGAAAAGACAGGAATCTGTCAACGCTGGAAACCTTCGTGATCAATGTTATTGGTCCGGACGTAGTCATTGACACAGACACAGTCGGCAAAGAAGCAATGCTAAAAGCCAAAATGGGAAGCACACATATCAGAAGAAGATTACGCGAACGAGCAGAGCAAGAAAAAGCAGCAGAGAAAGCATCGTCGACGAATTGATCTCACTCTAACAAGGGTGCATTTGAAGCCGATAATTCAGCTTCACAGCTTCTCTTGCAGTATCTGGGTGCTGCGATTTTGGTCTATAGCTACAATACATCTTTTCATCTTCTACTACCAAGTCCATGCCGATGATACAAGTGTATGCTACGATACCACAGGAAGAAACCTTCAAACTAATGAAAGACGGCATTTAGAAATCCTTGGCATTCGTCCACAGATCATCGCCGAGGTATGTGACATTCTCGATTCCGTGACCTTTATTGATGCTCTGAATGTCTTCTGTAGTCATCTTCATAATACCTATCGCGCATGGTGTCTCTTTACCCTCTGCGAAGATGGCGACCGGTTGTCCGACTTTCAGACCTGGCGTGAGATATCCGCCTTTTGATGTTAATCCGGGGCTGTGAGGACGACGTGATGGATCAAACGTTGAAGGCACGTAGGAATGGGGTGAGAACGTCAGATACACGTAGACCCTTGCTAAACGTTTTAAAGATGACGGACGCACCACATCACATTCGCCGCCGCTAGAATGAACTTGATACCTCCCTTGTCTATTTGGACTTTAGGCAGGAGTTCGGGATCTAATTATCGTTTATATACCCGTCAGCACATATGTCGCGATGCTCCGTTGCAGTAGAAGCAGTAACGCACATTGTTGTAGCAGCCGCAGTGTTGGCATGTAAGGACCATCGAAGTGTTGAAAGAAGAGCGGTTGTCCATGCACAGCGAGGATAGAGATATGTTCACGGCTGCAAGATGACCATTTCGAAATTAGGTTCTGCTCAGAATTGCTTGCTGTGTGCAAAGGTTGCAATCGAAGAAATACGTACCACTTGATCAGAGCTGGAGCCTCCTTCTTCGGCCACAGTACCTCCAAGAGCGTCGGTGGCTCTGCTTCTGGATCATCTGCAGGCGCAGGTCCACCTGGTTGCGCTAACAATGGCATTTGCTCCAGTAATTTGCTCCGAATACCTCGTTGGTGGCTGCTCTTGATGGCCGTGTTTGAGGCGACATCTTCGGTTTTCGAGAATCTGCAATTCACGGATGGACAAGGCATTGTGTCAGATGGGATAGGTTCCACATATTATCACAAGAGAGGAGTAGCTGGGACTGCATATGCTGCTGCTGCCATTGTTGCTGAGATGTCGCCGGTGCCAGTATGACGGAACTCTTATGCAGAGAAAGTCCAACACCCCTCTTCGTGACTATATGCCAACTCACTTCTTGAACATTGTGCCTCGTCTTTCGTTACAGCTCAGCAAGTACGCAAGGCAATCTCGTCAATGTCGCAGATACTGGTTGGCAAGATTGTACACCCTGACCGCCGTTTCATCGTTCCGAGTGCTGAAGGCTTCATTTCGATCACTGCTTTCAATACAGGACGTGGTTGCAACTCGAACACACCTGCCTCCTATCATAGCAGCATGCGCGATACTGGTCAGACCTCAGCTTGCGAGGGACCCAAGGGCCCATTACAATATTGTGCGATGTTCTGTAATGGCTATCCTTGCAAAGTCGCACACCAGCTGGGTGGCCAGGCTGGACCAGCAGCGCCCGTTATCGGTAAATAAATTGTCTTTGCAGTCTACAAGATAGCGTAGAACACGCCGTCATTCAGGTTCCAAGGTTTCATTTCATAGCGGACAACGCGCACTGTATCAGGGATATCGGCGACTTTCTTCTCACCTTCGTGTCCGACTCCTGAAGTGCGGTCAATTAGCCTGCAGCCGCATGTGGCCTGCAAGGCCACGTTACTACTGCTATCCTCCTCGCTTCTCCTGTGCTTCCTTTATCTGTGCTTCCTTTATCTGTGCTTCCGTTAGCTGTGCCAGCTGCAATTGATGTGCCGAACACTGCGCTGCCTGAGCTGTCATATATTCGAGCCGTGCCGTCCAGAAGTTAGCATCGTATTGAGGCTGAAACGGCAACAAGGGCTTGCGAGCCGACATGTCCTCATTGGTCGATTTTGCCTGAAGTTCCTGTGTCAGCTGCGCAGTTTCGCGTGAAACAGGAGTAAGCGTTCGGAATGGAATGGCTTTTGCTGCCCTCGCCTCCTTGTTCGCCCTATGGGTGTCGCTAAATAAGGCCCCAGGCGGTTCCTGTTCATCCCTGAAATTGCCATGATGTCGATACAAAACATCTATCAGTCCAATGTTCCCTGCTAGCTGTCTCGTGAGTGCACCCTACCCCGTCCAGGGCTCCCACTTGAAGGGTCAGGCTTGTGATGTGTAGCGCCGGGATGGGTCTGCTTTGGCACAACTGCGTCTTGAGCCACAGGTGGCTGCGTGTTGTGCTGCTGAGACGGTAAGTGATACAGATTGGGCGTCTCATCAGGGATGGGAGGAGCGCCGCCGGAAGATTGCGTCACCTGCGGGTATGAAGGGTGAAGGTGATGCGTATTGTAGCCTGATGGGCGCTGCCATAATGCGCAGGAGCCCCGCCATTCCATGCATTGTCTGGCCTCTACATGATGTCTGTCACCCTTGACTTAGTTGATTGATACCTGGATGATTACGTACTGGGCCTCTTACAGGATGGATGACTGCGGCTGTATAATCTAGCTGTAAAGCTTGCGATGTATTAGATAATTATAAGGATCAAAGCAGAGCTTGCAGTCTCCTATTACGCTCGGGTCGAGGGCCAGTCTCAAGACTTGAAGCTTGGCGATGCTCCTGATGCGCAACAGTGCCACGCTCCACACCGCTATCTGCTATGAAAGTGTGCAACGAAGCACAAGAGTGACGTAGGGCAAGTCAGGTGCCAGCATTCTGCAGAAATGGGACTGTTAGGTGCGATAATACGCATAGATGGACGTGTCATTCTTCTTGCTGGCCCCATGAATCGGTGGAACGCAGTTGAGTTTCCGTCATCCTGGTTATACGCCTAGCAATATTAGCAGGGTCCATTCCAAACGACATGCACTCATCAGCGCAGCTGAAAACTGTCAATCGCATGCCCGTATGTACACCAGTTGGCCGGCGTGTGTGTGTCTTGCATAAGTCGCATTGTATCAAATATAATTAGCTTGCGTCCAGTATGGTAGGCACCAAGAGCGAGGGAGTGAACCATGGCTAGAGATGTATCGTGTACCGTACAGCATGTTGTCTGTATGCAGAGCTGCAACTGTGATGGCGTTCGTCCACACTGTTCACGGCTGATACGGCGGAAAGAAGACGAATTACCAGCGATGATCCTCTCGATCATTTTTACCCCAGGTTTTCGTACAAATGCCGAGCCAAAGTCTGATTAGAGGCGCATCAAATCTTTTCCCCGTGCCAATTGAAGTGACTGCAAAATCCAAGCTAGTCTTCGAGATCATAGATAAGAGAGATACGAGACTGCTTTGGAAGATAACAACTCACGGCAGAAACCTGGGAAAGCACCCGCTAAGCATGGACGTGTCTATTTTATGCTGCATCTCTACGAGCTGAAGCCGGAAGATCTGATATAAATTATGGTGGAATATTTTCGAGAAACTCTGATATGACATACCGGTAGCATTGCCGGAGTACACTGCAGTACTTCTTGCACTTCGCACTCTGCTCTTCTACTTCTTACTTCTTCATTCTCACTCATCACATCTCTAACCTCCTTCTTTCCAGTGTTCTTTTCTTTTCCTTGTTTCTCCATTCATCTGACTTCAAGACTCACTCCGCAAATTACCCCAGATCAACCTCCAACCCAGGCTGCTTCAAATTCATCTATAATGCCTGGCGTCGCAGTCCTACCTGAGGGTGTTGGCTATGGCATCACCTTAGGTATCGGCTTCTTCTTCTCCCTACTTATGATTGGTATATCATGGATCTTCAACCGCTATTCTGGTACAAAAAGCAATTCGGCAGAAGAATTCACATCGGCTAGTAAATCTGTTAAGCCGGGTCTCATTGCTGCTGGTATTGTCTCCGCTTGGAGTGAGTAGTGGTTTCATCTTTGTTGATGTCGGATGCCTCGATACACTCTTGCTTACATTTTAACTGTCTCTGTTCTGTAGCATGGGCCGCAACCCTACTTCAAAGTTCGGCGGTCGGCTACAAATTGTACGTCACTCCCCTGTCTACTGATACTTATCTTCCAGGATGACTGATATGCTTGTTTGCTTGATTCAGTGGCATTTCTGGACCATGGTGGTACGCTGCAGGTGCCTGTGTTCAAGTCATGTTGTTCAGCATGAACGCCTCAAAATTGAAGAAGCACGCTCCGGATGCACATACTTTCCTTGAAGTCATTGGAGCAAGATGGGGCAACGCTGCACATCTTACTTTCCTTTTCTTTGGTCTGCTCACCAACATCATCGGTAAGCTCACTCAAGCATCGTTCTTTCTCCTTCGTGTACAGTCAGGGCTGACTATTCTTGTTTCTGTCTCTGCTAGTCTCAAGCATGCTTATTCTAGGAGGTTCAGCAGTTGTCAACGACATCTCAGGCATGCCAACCCTTGCAGCCTGTTTCTTAATTCCAGTCTCAGTCTGCGTATACGTTTTCTTCGGCGGTATCCGAGCAGCTCTATTCTGCGACTACGTCCACACTACCATCCTACTCTGCTTCATCTTGGTATTCATGTTCACTGCATACGCTACAAGTGACAAGATCGGATCTCCCGGAGCTATGTATGATTTACTGGAGAAAGCAGCGGAAAGAGCGCCTGTCGTTGGCAATGCTGAGGGAAGTTACCTCACCATGAGATCTGTCAATGGTCTCGTCTTTGGTGTTATCAACGTGAGTTCTTAACATCCGATAAGCCTAAGCTTTCAGCTTTACTGACCTCATCTTGTCATTGTGCAGCTCATTGGCAATTGTAAGCGGGTAATGCTGAAATCAGGCTTCTGACGCCGACTGACCACCTTTGTTTCCAACAGTCGGTACTGTCTTTTGCGATCAATCGTAGGTCAAGCTATACCATCTTTGTGCGCTCAACGTGCGAATGATCACAATATCGTGTCTTGCAGATACTGGCAAAGAGCTGTAGCAAGCAAGCCCTCCACCGCCGTTAAAGCCTTCACCCTAGGTGGAGTGAGCTGGTTCGCCGTCCCTTTCGCAATGGCCACCACAATGGGTCTCACAGCAGTCGCGTTGACGGACCACCCCGACTTCCCTGGTTTTCCAACACCTCTTTCCCCAACGGAAGTAACAGCCGGTCTACCGGCACCAGCAGCTGCATCCGCACTGCTAGGCAAAACAGGAGCTACATTGATGCTGGTCGTCTTGTTCTTGGCGGTTGTCAGTACCTCAGCTGCTGAAATGGTAGCCGTCTCAAACATCGCTACTTTTGATATCTACAAGAGATACGTCAACCCCAGAGCCGAAGGAAAACAGATCTTGATGGTTAGTAAAGGTACTATTGTCGCTTATGCACTGATAATGGGCGTTCTAGGAACAATCTGGTACTATATCGGGTGAGTTTCTCGCCGTTACATGTTATCGGAATCAACGTGAACTGACCCCGACCGCCTCTTGCAGCATCGGAATGGGCTACCTTTACCTTCTGATGGGCTGTATCATCGGATCTGCCGTCTGCCCAGTCGCACTAGCTATTATGTCCCCGAGAGCCAACAAATGGGGTTGCATAGGAGGAGCATGGTCCGGACTTTGTGCTGGTCTTATCGCTTGGCTAGTCACCACTGCATCACTCCACGATGGGGAACTGTCAATCGCAACAACAGGAGCCGACTATCCTATGTTAGCTGGAAACTTGGCTTCTTTAGGAACAGGCGTCATCGTCTCAGTCCTCTCTACTCTCATCTGGCCTGAGAACTGTGATTTTGCTTTCGTTCAAGAGAAGATCCGTTCTGCAAGTGGAAAGACTGGACCTGTTTATGTTGAGAAAGGTTCAAGCTTGGATGAAGGAAGTAGAAGCGCAAGCGAAGATGACAGTGGCATACAATCACCAAAGAAGGAAGATGGTATCGAGGGACCCAAAGAAGTTGGTAACGCTACAGTACGCGAAGAAGGAGCTGAGATCGTACTTGCTGAAACGGGAGAATCATTACACGATCTAGACAAAGCTTTCAGATTCGCTGCTTACTTTAGCGTTACATTAGCTGTTATCTTGCTCGTTCTCATTCCTTTACCGCTCTTCTTTACGAGTTATATCTTCACAAAAGGTGGATTCACCGGATGGGTCACTGTTGGTTTCATTTGGGTCTTTTTCTGTGAGTATTCCTGTGCATCGCTCTGAACAAGTCCTTCCAAAGTTGAGCTAACGCATAATCTCCTTGCTTCAGCCATATGTGCGGTCGTCATCTACCCAATTGTCGAATCGCGGAAGGCACTCGGCAAGATCTTCCGTGCTATGTGGGCTGATATCCGGGGCAGAAGGGGACAGAAGTAAGTAGTAGGCGTAGTAACAGTATAACCTGGGAAGAATGAGGACAACGACAGAGATTTAAGAAGAAGTGTAGATAGTACATAGGGCATACCGCTCCCTGAGAGTAGCAAACTTCATAATCGTTTCTAGCACGCAAGACAGACTAAATCGTTTCCATTGTTGCAAGATGCTTCTCTTCCAAGTTCTCTCACGCGAGGAAAGCTTCCACACCTCCACATCTTGCGAACGCTTTCTTCAATTGACCTGCTGTCCTCTGATCTTGATTGAGCTTGAAATCTCTCGCCATCGCTTGAATATCTGATCCGTGTTTCTGCACTAATGAGCGAAGATATTCTTGTTCTGCTGATGATGCATATCGTAATGATGAGGCTTTTATACTTCTTTCTGCTGCTGTTCGCTCCTCGAGTTCTATATTGACAAATGCGATATGAGTATGTGCTGCTTTCGCGCAAACGGTAAGAAAGCAAAGTAATGGGAAACTCACCTCGCAACGCGGCACTCTTGGCCGGTACTGGCTCAGCTGCTTTTCTTAGCTTCTTCTCGTGTTCTTTATGAGCGAGAGGTTTACCCCAAGGTGTCTCTTCCTCCTCATCTTGCATGTCATGTAAATTCTCTAGCTCTTCTTGCTCTTCAGAAGGCTCATCAGGCTCATCATAAGCACTCATCACGACATCAATAACGTTTCCTTGCGCATCTCTTATGATTCTAGCAAAACCTTTAGGTATATCTTTACTTGTCTTGTCCATTGGCGGTTGCGAATTCGAAGGACCAGCTTCTGCATTGCTGTCGGTGGCGTTCATTGATTCTTCATTATCATCGTTGTCGCTGGCATAAGCATCTTCATCGTCATCATCAGAGCCATCTTCCTTCTTGTGTCCTTGTTGTTGTAGCAGATCAGCATCAACATGCTTCTCTATTCCTCCGTTCTGTCGAAGCGCCAAAGGTCGACGCGCCAGACCGAGCTTTTCCAAATTTTGTAAGGCAGTCTTGTTGATGTCCCATTCTTTGCGTAGGATCTCGGGGCCTGGGCAGGACAGTTCTAATCAGCTTGGTGTTCCCTTATACTGAGTTAAATAAGTCCTCCCAACTCACCCGTCACTACGACCTTCCTCAGCTTTGTCTGCTGTCTACGAGATTGCCTGACTGTAGTTGCGCCTGACTTCTGCTTTCTTCGCTGTCTCGGGTTGGCCATGTTGGACTAACAGTTAGAAGTGGATGTTGGTGGATTGTTGTAGAATAGTGATGTTACTGTGTTGTAGATGCAATGTTTTTCGAGATTCGCCCCGTCTGGAAGCAAGCGGTCATCATCATCCTCTCTCTCTCTTCCACCTTCCTAATCGAGCATATCGAAAGTAGGAGCAGGAGATTATCGAAGAACTTCGAGTAAATGGAGTGTGAGCAACACTTCTAGCACACTACAAGAGAGAGTCTTCAAGAGTACATTCGTACCCAGCAAGGCAGCCTACCTCTGCCTTCATTTCGAAAGGCGACATCCACCTTCCCGCCGCATAAGGCTGGCCACGAACGAAGTGCAGGAAGATCCCAAAGCCTCAATGTTCCAGCAAGCTCCGAGGAAAGAGGTGTGCTCAGAAGTATTCTCAAGCTCGCTGGATGATGTGAGGTCGCTGACGCTTTTCTTCCCTCTGCTCTTGATGCTTCACCTACACCAGCGCTCCAGATCGGGTAAGCGTTCGTCATTTCACTGCAAGCATGCATGCGGAATCTTTCCAGCTTGACAGACAGCAGAAGGAGCATGCTGCATCATCCTATGCAACTCACAGCGGCTAATATTGTGTACATCCACAGCCGTATTCTCAATGCCGGCTAACATGCTCTCTCTCCGCAACTCTGCTGGAGGAGGGAGCTCCACTGCCAGCAATGCCACCACTGCTGCTTCTGGAGGTACGGGTGCAGGAGTCTCTTCCACTTCAAGCCCGCGACGCAACAGCAACAGCAATAGTAATTCAGCAGTCCACAGCTCACCGAGCAAGAGCAGCCATTCAGGACATCAGCATCAAGGCTTTGGTTCCTACATCCCAACAAGCGCTACTATCCCGGGACCGCTTCCAGGCCCATCGGATCTTATGTCCGATATTCCCAACCCTCACTTCCAGACGCAACATGTCAAGAACAGCTCTGGTAACGAAGATCACACCTTGACTTTGTCGCCGGATTCGAACCCTACCCTTCCTCAGGGTGTGCCACAATCTACACGACCACCGCATGATCCTTCTCACGCACCCGGTGTAAGCTTCAGAAGCAGCTTGAAGCCACACAGAAGCGCTAGCATTCCAGATATTCCATATGGCTCTGGACAGGGCAAGAAGAGATCCGTTTCCATTTCCAGCAATGTCGCTTCCATCAGTGCGCAGTCTTCGGCGACACACAAGTCGTCGACCTCAAATGCCACCAACACTACGGCAACCGGTGGTAAAGCAAGGCATTTCACTCCAAGCGACGCGCACAAAGGAATTAGAGTCAATCATGAAGCAGCCGACAAGAAGGCACTCCATGATAATACGGCACACAATGCCGGGCACAAGCAAGACCATACCACTACCATCATTGCTTCGTCCGCCAATGCCAACGCTCCCCCTCAGACTCAATTATTCACTCCTACCGCGCCTCTCACCGTCAATGCTCCCATCGTACCTACAGGACCTCGCATTGCCACTGCGGTAAACACCGAAAGTCTGGAAGGGACACTACGTGACAGTCAGGCTGCCGCAGCAGCTTCAGGAAGTGGAAAGCAACCAGCCAAGTCAGCCTTGAAAGGCGGTCAAGCAAGAAGTTGGGCTGATCTAGTCCGACCTATGAACAACGTCAAGCTCGCAGAATTTACAGTCAAGAATGTTGGATTGCCTGAAGATATGCAGGAGCATGACCCTTCTGCTGATGCTGCTATGGCCCAGTTCCAAGGTGATCAACATAACAAGAAGAAAAAAGTTCATATTGCTTTGCCTTCTGCTAGCTCGAGTGAAGCTCAAGGACCTACTGCCACAAATGTAGCTGCTGCTTCATTGTCAAAGGCCGGAGCAGTAGGTGCCGACAAGACACCCAGGCACGACTCACCGCCTCCGCCTGAGTCGGACGCTACGCAGACAGACGGAAATGTCACTGGTCAGCACCACGCACACCACGCAGCAAAAGAAAAGGAGCACATCGGTACACCCGATAAAGCCGCCTCTCATCACGCCGATGCGAGGTCCGTCAAATCAGCTACATCAACACACACACACGGCAGCGTCTTGGATAGCTACGTCTCAAAGAAGCACAGTCTCGAAGAGATTCTCCACGGCGTTGAGAACTCACATTCTAGCGTCTTGCTATATCCAAGAGGACTAGTCAATACTGGAAATGCATGCTTTATGAACGCTATCTTGCAGGCTCTACTCTTCACCGGTCCTTTTTATAACTTGATTTCCTTGATTGGAGCTAATACATCACAAGATCTATCTGGCAAGACTCCCCTACTTGATGCTATGGTCAGCTATCTTTCCGAATTCAGAGCTACAAGGGACAACCATGCACAAGAAAAGGAACACGGCTTACGTAATGGTGAAGGCTACGAAGAACAGCCTAGCGCTCAATACCGCGCCGCTTTTATTCCTTCTATTATTTATCATGCTTTGAATCATAATCATCGCTTTGCTCAGATGGGCTTCTACAACCCTACCTCATCCGGTCCATCGTCGCTCGCCAACGGATCTCACCATAAAGGGGGCACTGCACCTTTGACAGCCAGCAACCTCAATGCCAACAACAGACTATCGCAAGAAGACGCTCATGAGTTCTTGGGCTTCTTCCTCGACACAATACACGAAGAGTTGCTCATCAAGATCGAGCAGCATGATAGTATGGCATGGCAGAAGGCTAGTAAAGGCCTCAAAGCTGGACAGGAAGCATTGGCTCGTCAAAGCGTAAACAGCATCGCTGAACTCAATAGCCAGCCTAAGAGCCACAACTCATCCGCTGTCAATGGAGACGATGACTGGCTTGAAGTCGGTACCAAGGGAAGAACTGCCACTACTAGAACGACGGAACAGCAAGAATCAGCTGTCACGAGAATCTTCGGCGGTCAGCTTAGAAGCGTCCTTCGCTGTCCCGGACAGAAAGACAGTGTCACTTTGGAACCGTATACTTCTCTGCAACTTGAGATACACGTGAGTTCCATTCTTGCTGATTCATCCCGCCTTGAACTAAGGTCTGACTGAACAACTGTGTGCACAGCAACCAACCGTGACGAGCATCATAGATGCTTTGAACATGATTTCCAGCCCGGAAACCATCAGTGATATGACAAACAAGAACAAAGTACCTGTTGAAGCCACAAAGCAAGTCTTCATCGAGACTTTACCACCTGTCTTGATCCTCCACCTCAAGCGCTTCAATTACGACGGTCGATCTGGCCAGGTTGTCAAATCGCAAAAGATCGTCTCGTTTGATACAGAGTTTGAAGTGCCAAAGGAATGCATAGCACCTTCGAAACGAACATCTTTGGCAGACTCGAAGAAAAACAGATATCGCTTGTCCGGCGTTGTCTATCATCATGGCAAGTCCGCCGCTGGCGGTCACTACAGCGTTGCCAGTGAGTAGCGTGCAATCTCGGGACTTGCACATAGTGGATGAATATGCTGACGTGTATATCCTTCTTCAGTGCGCCAAAACAACGGCAGATGGGTGAATATCGACGATACGTAAGTCTAGGGTTGATGACATTGCGGCTCATTTCCACTTGCTAATTGACTGGCTCCATAGTACGATAACACCGATTTCAGCCGACGAGGTCGCTACTGATCGCGACAAGGAAAAGATGCGCCTCAGCTTACCGAGTGCCGCCAACCTCCGAGGTGTTCCAGAAAAGACTGCATACCTCCTGTTTTACCAAAGAATTTAAAGCGGTCTCTGATCTATATATTTGTACCGCCATCTTGTACCTAATATATCTACAGAATACCATTCCATTAGTCTTCACTGCGCTTCTAGTCTCATCATCTTATATAGCTTAGAACAGCCTTTGTACTCGCTGTCCATATGGATCGCGACTTGGATACTGATACATTTGTAATACAAAGAATCGTTATAGAAATAAACAAAGAAAGGCACAACAAATCTTTGGCAACGTTCTGATGATGATACATGGTGCAAGATGCTGACAATGACAAAGACACTGTTGCAGTTGGAAAATCTAAAGGCTAGATGTGTTCGAAGGTACCCTCGAGTACACCGATGTGAGCCTTCTTTGGTACGAAGACTGTCTCTTCGTTACTCTTATTATCTCCAGCAGACTTGTTGTCCCTTTGGGAGTCCTTCTTGTTTCCAGGCTCGAACCACTCCTTGAGGACGCTGCCGCCCTGTCCGTCACTCTTGCTGTCGGACCTTTGTCCTTTGCCTGAGTTCTGTTTATCGCCTGACGTCAGACCATGTTTGGCCTGCAGTGCCTCTGTTCCATATTCGTGAAGTCGATAATCAACCTTCTTGCCATTGTGATGCATGTCGTCGTCAACGTCATTAGCATCGGAGTGAGCTCCCTTCTCAACCTTCTCTCCCTGATTATGGAGTCCCTCATCGAGCTTGGCACTCTTGTCGTGTAGTCCTTCATCCAGCTTGTTGCCACCTTGATGTACTCCAGAGTCTATGTGTGAGCCCTCCTTCTTGAGACCCTTGTCCCAATAGTTGCCTTCCTCCTGAAGACCAGCCTGTGCATGCTTCTCATCTTTCTTGAAATCGTCCCCGTAGAACTTGCCTTCATCCTTTAAGCCGTCCTTAAGTGTCTCGGGTCCTTGATCTTTACCGCTGTTACTGCCTTCTTTACCTTCACCTGACTGTTCATCTTGTTTGCCGAACTCGAGGGGCTCGACTACACGGTTGAAGCCTTTGCTGCCGTCCTTGCTAGTATCGCCGCCTGCGCCTGAATGACTACCCTCCTTGCCATATTTGAGGGGGTTAAAAACGCTCTTGAGCCCTTTACCATTGTGCTCGCCGCTGGATTTGCTATCTTGCTTCGAAACACCGCCAAAGAACGGGTCTTCGTAGCCATCACGAGTCTGACCTTTGGAACCTCTGTCATCTCCCTGACCGTACCAATCTTCCAAAGCACGATTGAGCTCTTGATAGTCATTGTCTTTGGAATCATCCTTGCGATTTCTGACATCATCCTCGTAGTGATTGTCTGCGTCTTTCAGGCCGTTTCTCAGTGGCTTTCCGCCGTTGGATTTACCACCATTATTGCCTTCTTTGCCTTTGCTCGGGTCTCCACCTTCTTTGCCAAATCCAAGTGGATCAAACACACCCTTGAGGCCGTTGCCCTCATGTCGGCCATCGCTGCTATGGCTTTGCTTGCCGTGCCCAAAGAAAGGCTCCTCGTAGTCATCGTCATGCTTGCCTTTTGAGCGGTTATTTCCACCTTTAGCGTCCTCGTGACCATACCACTCTTCCAGTTCGCGGTCAAACTGCTTGTAGCCGTCGTGGCGTCCGTTGTTGCCATCCTTGCCGTTCCTGGAAGAACCGGCGCCGCTATGACGAGAGTCGTTGAATTCGTCACCAAATCGAGATAGACCGCCGTGCTGGCCTTTCCCGAGGTAGCCTCGATTACTATCGTCACCATCAGGATAGCGAGACTTCCCGTCTTTGCCATAATCAAAGAAGCCATCTTCAAAGGTGTCATAGCGGGGATCATAAGAGCCACCGTGGCCATTGGTACGGTCGTGCTGATCTGAGCGATCTCTTCCACTGCGCGAGTCTCTGTCCTCAAGGTAGTCCAACCCATTATGGAAACGATGGCCTTCGTGGCTTGTACGATGAGACCCTCCCTGTCGGTTTTGACCCTGCCTCCTACTGAGGAACTCATCTTCGAGGTAATGCCCGCCATTGGAATGCTTGCTGTTCTTAGATCCAGAGGTACTGCGGTCATCAGCACCTCGATGATCGCGGTGATTGTTGCTAAATCCCTTCTGGAGGTATTGCCCTTCGCGGTGCAACTCGTGATCAAACGATTTGTATCCCCGATTATGATCTCTGTCGTGTGCGTCAGTTCTATGATGGCCTCGGTTCTCTTCACGATATGAATCGGAGTGGCTGGAGTGCTTTTCGACTCGCACATCACCACTGGCCTCAGCGGAAGAGGAGTGCTTCGAAGAGTGGTGCGAGGAATGATGTCCTCTGGCGACTAATCTTCCTTCATCTTCGTTGTCGTCTCTATGTCGGTGATGATGGTCACCTCGGTGTCGCTCACCAAGATAGCCGTCTTCGCGATGACCACGATGGACTTCGCGGTGCTCTTCGTCGTCATGATGTTTCCGATCATTGGGATGCTTCTGTTCGGTGTGATGAGCATCTCCACGGTGTCCTCTGTAAGCCTTTCCACTGTTGTGGTAGTTTCGGCCGCCGTCTTCGTAGTGATGGTCGTGCTCCTTAGAGTCGTGATGTCTGTCCAATGAGATGACGCTTTCGGTATCATCGTGAGATGAACGGTGATGACCAGAATCTGAGCGATGGTGCTCTGAAGCCGAGTGTTGTTTATTGCGACTGTGATGCTCTGGTGATCGGTTGCTCTGATACCTCCTGTGTCCATCTTCGTAATGGTGATAGCCTTGCTTAGAGTCGTGATGCTTCTCTACCGAGACGATACTTTCGGTGTCATCGTGGGACGAGTGACGATGGTCGGAGCCGGATCGATGGTGTTCAGAAGACCAACCGTGACTTCGAGTGACGAGACGTCCCTCGTGATCCTGTGTAGAAGGCAAGTAAGAGTGTGTCCACGCTGATCGTAAGGAGGAGGAGTACCGCTTACCCCTGAGTCGTCAAAGAATGCGAGCTTCCGCTCATAGTCGCCCAACTTTCGCTTAATACGCTCGTTATCTGATCGCAAAGCTTCCATCTTCATTTGCATCGAGATGAGGTTATCTTCACAGCGAGGTTCTTGCTTCTGTGAGCGATCCTTGCCGTCGTTCGGCTTCTTACCACCATTGTTGGCCTTCTGTCCGTTACCATGATCATGCTTTCCATCTTTATTGTCTTTGCCAGAACCGGAGGGGCCTTTCTTGTCACAGTCCTGAGTCAGGACACCATTTACCTGCAGCACAGGAATGTCAGTGCTGCGCCTTGAGAAACATTATATAACAAGCACTCACTACTATGTTGGCACACATGTCCATATCCATGTTCATATCCATACCAACGGCAAGGACTTGATCCCCATTCTTCTTGTCATCCTTCTGAACTCCCTTGTCGTGCTTCTGAACTTCCTTATTATCATGTTTGTTCTCATGATTTCCGTGATCTAGCAACTTGCTTTCAGGCTTGTGGGAGTCTCCAGTGAGACCTCGACCGATAAGAGCAGAAAAAGACTGTAGAGCGAGGTGACAAGTCAGATCAGCAATACGGAGATGTGGCAGTGTCCGACTCACCAAATCACTGGGAACACCAAAGAATGGAGCTGCTTGTACACCAACACCAGCTCCAGCAACAACGATCGATCCGAAAACAACACTTGAAGTCTTCATCCTTGTAGTATGAGTCGAGTCAGGGAATTGTAGGAAAGAACGTGCGTGCGTGCAATGAGTGTGATACAAAAAGAGTGTGTTGCTTGAGAATGTCTTGAGAAGCCTTGATATTCTTGAAGCTGTGAAAGTGTATATAAAGGGTATGCAGAAGGAAGAAAAGACAGGCAATAAAGTTAGGAACGCTGTCTCAGTGTGCTTGTGCCTGCCGTGCTGTTGCTACTGTTGCTCAAAGCAGCATTGCAATCTGGGCCGAAACATGGACCACCTGGGCAACAAAGGGCCGGCCACCTCGCTGGTCGGAATCCATATATGGTCCAGACCGTCATCAGTCAGTACGGAACTTGAGAAAAGTGCAGAGAAGAATAGCAAGAGGACATGCTGGTGTTGAGAGAGCCCCTGTTGCCTTGACGCGTTCATGTCGTGCACTACTTCGCTAATAGCCAAGCCGACGAATTACGAAGGAGCCTTGTCGCTTGCGCATAGTAGTAGTACACCCTGTTGAGGTTCTGTGCAGCTTAGCTGATGTGAATGTAGCTTGTTCATTGTCAATTCGAAAGTTCATAGGGCTTTTCCAACATATGTTCGGATCAGTGGAAAGCAATCTGACCGATGAAAGGATTCAAGTGATGACCCATTCCAGTCGGTATGGAGAGAAATGACAGACTTGTCTTTGAGTCTGATCGATTTTCCTCTCTTCCTTCTGGACAGGTGATCGTTCAGAAGTGACAGTCAATTAACAGCATATCTAGCTTTGGCCGAACAATCTCCGCAAGATTCGTGGATCATGCACGCTCTCAATTCGAAGCAGATTGATTACCTGCGCAAATACCCCTACCACTACAATGCTTGGTCCCAATCTTTCTTGGATGTTTTCATGCAACCGTACGTCGTCATGCTTCTCTGTACATCCTCGAGCTTTCTGTGTCTCTTGATATCCTCGAGTAGCGAGAAGGTTACTTTGTCTTTCTGTACAGCTTCTGGCGCAAACTAGTTCTCCTTGTTCCGAAAAATGCTACTGCCTCGTCCATCACCGCTCTCGGCCTAGCTGCTGGCATAACCGCGTCGCTGGCGACCGTCATCATGTGCCCAAATTTCGACCACGAAGCTCCCTCCTGGCTGTTCGTCGCAAATGCCTTCACCCTTTGGTAAGTGGACTCTCTTGTACTCTATCTGTCCGTCACACCTCAAACGCTCAAGCTAATTGAGAAGCCCTCCGATCCCAGGTTTTATCAAACCGCAGATGCTGTAGACGGTAAACAAAGTTACCGAACGCAATGTTGCGAACTAGAAGAATTCACCGACCATGGAGCAGACTCCATCACGACAATCAGCATGGCTATGATGTTGGCAGCTGCTCTACAAATGACGACATATTACCCCAATCTCTGCCTTCCCCTCTTCCTACTATGCATGACAGCATTATACACGACACACTGCGTGGCGTACTTTACGCATTCGTGCATCTTTGAGAAGTTCGATGTGACGGAAGTCCAATGGGTCGCTATCGGTATCTCTTTGGTGACCGCATGGAAGGGACAGTCTTTCTGGTCGCAACCTCTTTTTGCCATTGGTGACTTGGAAGTCAAAGCTGGCTTGCTCGTAAGTCTTCTTTTTTGACATGCTGTGCTCGTAGCAGCCATGCAAGCGGTTGTAGCAAGCGTACCATGCATTACCTCTACACATACAGGAATTCCGCAATCGGGACTGACCAAAACGCTTCGCAAATTTTGTAACAGATGATAATAGCATCTGCCACTGGCTTCACCAACAAGACAATTCAGAACATCCTCATTGTTCGCGGCGCGTCCACACCATTGGAAACTGCTGGTGTCAAGATCCCCCGTCGAAGACCATCCTTGCAGCCGTATTACATCCTCCTGTCCCAGCTCGCACTGGCACTCTTTGACCTATATGGACCCTCCACGGCTCTCGCTCAACAGCCAGTTCTCTTCATGGTCATTCACGGCTTTGCCATCGCTCGAGCAAGTTGCCGACTAGTGATTCACAGCATGACTCGTGAGGCAATGCCACCAGTGGATGTATCATTACTCGCACCTCTTCTTGCAGCATCAACATCTTTGGTCTGGTCAGTGCAGTCAGGGGAAGCTAGTCCGACAGCCCTCTACGCTGTGTGCGCCCTACTGGCGATCGGAGACCATGCGCTATACTGTACGTTGGCTATTCGCGATATTTGCGAAGGACGCGACATCTACACCTTCTCTTTGAAGTCTGGCAAGCCCAAGGTAATAGATGGCGGTTTTTACATCGCTGGCACTTCGCCAACAGGTGTGCCCGATGCAGTCAAGCGATGGAAGGCATGGAAGGAAGATCCAGAGAACCGTGAAGCGTTTACAGCGCTCTACGGAGTGAAATAGGTCATTGATGAGGGAACTGCCCGGCTTACAAACCAACAGGCTTGGAAAATGTTCATAGCCATGCATTCGATTTTCTGCATCTGATCACTGTACAACAGAGCATACTCATAGACTGTCAATAGCTCAAGTGCATACAATAATACACCAGTGATGCAAGTGATAAGATCAGGCCTGCCAGCTCTGACTGACTAGCATCTGCACTACAACAAGCGCCTTGTAGCGAACTTCAGGATCGGGATTCGAGTTGAGCAATTCGAGAACGCGCGTCTTGCCGCCAAGTTTCTGTATATCTCGCTTGCCGAGATCGTAGTATTTGATGAACATCGCCAGATCGGAGCAAACGATTGAGTATGTGGTCGCTGATTGACCAGGTTCTAGTAGAGCAAGGAGTTTCCTGATGACGAAGGTCAAATGTCAGGGGAAGGCAGCGTATCTGCTAGAGGCTATAAGTGACTCACTTCAGAACAGCATGGTTATTGTCACACAGCTTCCGAGCGTTCTCGTTCCAGAACTCATCGTCTGTATGACACGGTGTCCAAGACAAGTGTTTACTATCGAGTTCGGCAACGTACTCGTCCCAGGTCGTGAGCTCCTTGCGAGCTGCGCGAAGGTAATCACGCAGCCACTCCGCATCCTCCTTGACCTCATCATCTCCGAAGAACTTCTTGGTAGTGATCAGAGACTGCGTATAGTTGAGCATGCCTGATGAGGACATGAGCATGGCTGACTGATTCTGTGCCGGCGCGAGAGTGAGCAAGTTCTGTTGAGTACAACAGAAATCAGCTATTTTAGCCCGTAAGGTAGACGGCAGACTAAGTAGAGCAGCTTACCCGGAAGGTGGATAGTATCACTCGCACGACTTTCTCTTTCACTGCACGTCGAGCCACGTCGGAGAGAAGAGGAACAATTCCAAATTTGCTATTTGCATTAAGGTACACTTAGCTTGTGCGGCGTTGATTTGAGCTGAAGGCTGTCATAACATACCTTTCAATCTTCTCATCTATTGACTGCTCAAAGCTGAACAGCCAGAAGCACATAGCAACACCATACTGTGCTTGTGGAGAGGAAGAGTTCTGTGAATCCACCATGTTCTTCAGGAGATCAACAAGGCTGCGAAAGCAGGATCAGTACATGCAGGTAACTGTTCTATCCGGCGGGTGGGCTCACCCTTCTATGATCTTGCCGTTTTCAGCCTGAGACTTGCCCTTCTCGCTTGTCTCGCTGTTCCAGACTAACATGCGGATCTCGTGTGAGCGAAGTACCTCGTTCAAGCATTGAAGAGCTATGTCTTGGTTCTCCCAATTCTGACCTATTAGGCGAAAGGGAACGGGTGAGCGACATGAGTAAGGACCACGGAGGAGCCAAGTTGAGCGTACGTAGGAAGCCTCCTAAGGCGCGTGACAACTTGTTGGCTACCTTCGCTGATGCCGATGGCTCAGACCTGGCAATGTAAGCGGATCAGAACGGCCGTCATCTAGGCGAATCAGCGAGATGAGCTTACGGAAGCAGGAGAGATATGATCGTTGCGGATTTGAGTTGGCAGAACTCGTCTTGGCTGTCTAGATGCCTGTGGTATGCACGGATCGAACAAGGTGGTCAACTGGTGGCGCCGACTGCTGTTCTGCCCAAGGTGTCACTGCACGTACCTTATAAGCGCATCCCAGGGTTGGAAGGCCAGAATACTCTTTGCACTTGTCTCGTCTTTACCTGAATTAGACGACATACTAATTAGCGCCCCGATGTTTGTTATCGCGTATAGCACATTCCCGCACCGATGATGAGGTCTCCGAGCATGACGAGTGACCATTGCACGGCGTCTGTTCTGTTACTCTTCGACAGGAGCTTAAGTAGCAGGCGTGCGTATGTATCGAAGTCCTGTATATAGATGCCTTATCAGCTTGGCCTGTCACTCCGAGCTGCCTCTCATCCGTCATGAGCGAGCGGGGTCTGGTGAACAACGCACGTCCTGTAGCTGTATATCGCTAGTACTCTTGGGCTGCTTGGCTATCCTGGATATGAGATTGAGTTCCTCTTGAGTGATATCTCCGGCTCGACAGTAGCCCTGAATGCGGTATCATCAATGACCATTTCACATCAGTTTCCCCGTTGAATGACGCTGCTTGCTGCTGATGGGCGCGCCAACTCACATCCCAGCCGATCTGTCTCGCTCGGAGCTTCTCACTCGCACTCTCCAGCTTGCGTGAGCTGGCCATGGTTGACGAGTGCTTGCTACGACGGGTGTAAGTACGCAGCAGATAAAATGTGACGGTCCGAGGTCTGCGAATGGGTCAAGCCAGCTCGATCACGTCGTCGTTGGACCCAAGTACATGACAATGCTTAGGTGCAAGACATCTCTATTCTTGCCGCAAACCACATTCTCTTGTTACCAAATGGCTAGTGATACTCCTACTAACGCTAACAAGGACATACCAGTGTCCGTGTTCACCGGATTGTAAGCTTGAAGCCCGGCAGAGACGCAAGATCAACCGCTCACTACAGCTGCTCTTATCGTATATTGGTACCATTCTCGGAAATGACCTCTGAACAGCCTGGGAGCTGGCAAGACTACTGTGCGCAGCATCAATATACGTTAGAAATGCAGAAGACCGCTGAAAATACCTGGTCTGCAGATAATTTTGTCACTGCTGAAACAACTGCCGAAAGACTACAAGGTACGCATGGTGCTCAAGTGATGCTTTTAGAGCCAGTCTGACAAAGACGATGTCAGGTCGTTCTCCTCAAGAATGAGTTTGGTGATGTCGAGGTTGACAGCGAGCTAGCTAAGGAGTCTTCCGTTGAAGCCGTCTCGGAAATCCTCAGTGAGCGCCACTAAACTTCTGGCACGTATGCACTAACAGCTGACGCTCTCGCTTGTAGACGGGTGTATGTGCTGCGTGTGAGGAACAAAGGTCCCCATCTAGGTTGCCTCGGGTATGCTGAGGCATGGCAGTCTACAGCTTGGTCGGGCAGATGAGATCTGCACTCCTGGAAATAAAAGGTAAAGCAGTCGACATTATACGTACTGCACAAATGTATAATGGCTTACGTTCCACGATAGAGAAATTCTCTCCCGATAGAATTATCATAGAATCGTCAGGGTCGGCCTTTCCCGCTACGCTGGCTTGGCAAGTGCGTCAACTGGAGGATGAAGGCCTAAAGCTCGACTCTGTAGTCAGTAAGTGCCGTGTTTTCTCTATTCCACTCTTGGACTGGTGCTAAGGCAAGTCTACCATCTATTAGCCGTGATAGACTGTGTTAACTTCCAAGGATATGAAGACAATAGTCCGACGTCAGTGACATTTATGCAGGGTCGTCATGTCATTCGGACACGAGCGGGGACTGAGTGAAGCTTCTCTACATTTGTTTAGTGCTAAGATGCAGGCCAAGTATACAGACTTGCTCCTCCTGGTGCGTAAGAAGAGTTTTATGTTGCTACAACTATGGCTGACTCCCTGCAACGCAGAACAAGCATGAACTAGTGAGCTGCGCTCAGCTCCTGGATGAGCTGTCTGCAACTAACAGGGTTTGTAATCAGGCAACGGAACGACAGCTAGATTCAGTTTTAGACTCCTTATACGAGCTTAATACGGAAACACCCAAGCTGAAAATCTCACGCGAATCCCCACCCAAACCCTCTCTTATTTTCGGTCTCTTGTCAGACTCAGGGAGCGAAAGTAAAGTGTTTGAAATGCTAGAAGAAGAAAATGAAGATCGCAAACGTCTAGGCTTTGTAAATGGCGAAACGAAAGGTTCCAACCATGCGGATGCGGAAAATGGTGAGGTACAGACTGTCAATATCTGGAGGGGAGGAAAGAAGCCAGGACATGAACATGAGCATAATCATCAAAACGGCCATGAGCATACAAATGGCACAAACTCAAGCCAAGACGCTTCACCGACAGACACGGCACCCGATCTCCTAACGAAACAGCGGTTAGACGAGTACCTGTCGAAAGTCCCGTCAGAGGATGTGTGGAGAGTCAAAGGTTTCCTCAAGCTATCAGAGGGAGAAGATAGGACATGGGCAAGCTACCACATCTTAAATTGGGCATTCGGACGGTATGAGCTGCACCCTGCTTCCGAAAGAATGTCGGAACAGCTAAAACAGCAAGGTGTCGAGGTCCGCCTGACGGTCATGGGTGCGAGAGGTGAAGCCAAGCGACGGTCTCGGATATTAGCGAAGAGCATCGGTGCGGATGTTTCATAGCTTGCAATATGACAGAATGGAGCTTGCCATGAAGCAAGATGTCATGACCTGAACAGAGTCTCTCAATAGAGAAAGCAGCTGATGGCCTGCGGGATCATCAATGATCCGGTTGCCAGTATCCGATATGCGGAAAGCCCTGAATTGCAGACTAGACCGAAGTCGAAGGAGCATAGAGTGCTACATCATTTCACGATGTCGCTGTGCAGTGCGAGAACTGCTCGGTCTCCATCTCTTGCTGCCAACTCTATCTGCCTAGCCTACTCATCATAACGAAGTCGATGAGCACATTTACTCGGCGGCGGTCGTTCTTGTGTAGATGATCTGGCTGCGTGAGTGAACAACTGGCTTGATGAGACTGTAATGACGAATGCGAAGTAGAATCAGCAACCGCGCTTCTGAGTCTATATTCGTAATGACGTAAACGCACCCCTCCTTCTCGAGTGTTCTGATGGCCTTGCGGGCAATGGATCCGTTAACCTTCATTCGGTCAATGAGGACTGAGACGGAAACGAGCTTGTATGTTGGGACCTCCTTGAAGATCCTGTAGATGGCACAATGACACACGGTCAATACTGAACTTCATAATCTGACTCCTCCCTTATCGTGCTGCATAGCCTTGATATCGAGCAGCAAGAGCAAGGGAGTTCCTGGTCTTGATGTCGGCGACGCTCACTTGTCATAGACCTCCTGGTTGATTGAGACAGCGTTTTGCGCCTTGTCCTTAACCTTGCCCTTGGACCACTTTTTCTTCTGCGAACATCAAATTGGCACGCATGCCATACACTCAGCATCCTGTTCCTTCTTTCCATACGCTCTGTCGATTCCTGCATGAACTCAAGCGTGATCGTTGACTAACCTTTCCCTTGCCGGAAGAGGCAGCGGCTGTAGAAACGATAGCATATCAGTAAGACTGCTCTGATGCACTCCTTATGAGCTTATATCCAACTCACCAGCCGCCTTCTGGGCCTTTGTCTCTGTTCACGGGTAATGCACACAAGGATAATCGCCAATCGTCAGCCTAAGCATTCCACCAATATTCTCGCCCAACCGCCCCACAGCGCAACGCAGCGAGCGAGCGTGTAGACGTGTGTTCCGTAAACGTACTCGTAGGTGCTGGAGGCATGCTTGAAGTTGACGCTGTAGAAGGTAGGTCGAAGGCCTCTATCGCCGCTGTATTCGCTGTCACCTCCGGCCGCACGCGCGTGAGGAAGATGGAAGGAACGGCCAGGGAAGGCTCAAACTGCTGTGGCAAAATCTGAAAAAGCTGATTCCCGCACAGAATGCATGGAACCATGACATTGCACAAACACTAGCATGAAGGACCAGTGGTGATAAAGTAGTGTCATTATCCATTGTGAACTGATGCACCATGCTTTGGGGTCTATCAGCTTCCGGCCGGAGGCGCGAGCCCTTGTGCACAATTGTTTTATGACAGGGCGAAATAGCAAAATGTAATGTTTCAACTGTTCTCTCATTAAATACAAGCTTCGTAGACACATCCGGGTTTCGCGTGAAAAGCTGGTGCATTCGTTGCTTCAAGCTGAACTACGACTAGTGTATAGAGCAGACCTGGAAGAAGATTTGAGAAGAAAAGGTATACAAAGCGATGAAACTGTTCATGTATTTCTGAGAGAAGAGATGTGCGGACCTAAGCAAGCAAGGCAAAGCGAGGAGATCACTACAAACTATGCATAGCTATATCCATCAGGCAGGTTTTTGCGACACCCCTGACCCAGTCTCAATTGTGAAATTGGAAACCATCATTGTTGTATCAAAAAGAATAGAAAAGTTGTGTAGCTCGGATAGAGGAGAGATGTGACGTGACCGGAAGACTTGTGCAAGGATGCCAGTATTGCGAAACCACATTGCGACTTGTTGATTTCGGTAGGCATCTTCCCTATTCAAGCTTAGTATCCACCGGATTGACCACCACCCTGCTGGTTGGGGCAGTCTCGGGACATGTGGCTGTGAACGATGCTGGAGTCAGTACACGGGAATTCGAAGGCTCATAGGCAGTAATGCTCACCCGGCTTCACCGCAGTTGTAGCAAGATCGGTTGCCGTAACCGCCACCTCCACCTGAGCGCTCAGCTCGGGGCTCGGGGCAGTCACGCGAGATGTGGCCTTCACCACCGCCTATTGTTGCGAAGGCGTCAGGATATGCCAATAGCAAAGTCTCATTTCGAAAAGAACACTAACAGTTGTAGCATGATCTGCTGCCACCGTATCCACCGCTGGATTGTCCACCGTAGTTGGACTGCTTGCGAGGCTGGTCACAGTCTCGGCTCATGTGGCTGTGATAAGATACCTGGCATTAGAGGCTACGCTCAGGCAACTTGAATCCAAATAAGCTGAACCTACCCGGGTTGACCACAGTTGTAGCAGCTTCGGTCTTGACCGCCTCCGAAGCTGGAGTAGCCACCGCCACCTGACTTGGTAGGGCAGTCTCGGCTCATGTGGCTGCAAACAGGCTTAGCAAATGACAAGCGGACATTGAAGGAGATGCGCTTACCCGGTTTCACCGCAAGAGTAGCAAGCACGGTCACCTCCACCTCCACCACGGGAGTAGCCACCTCCGGATCCGCCAGTAGGGCAGTCACGAGACATGTGTCCTGAACAATAGTGTTGTTAGATTGGATACTCCTAGGCCAAATAGACCAAGACCGGCGTACCCTCTTCACCGCAGTTGTAGCAAGCACGAGCCTTTCGTGGCTGCTGGCAGTCGGCGCTGCGATGTCCCTGTTCACAATTGCATTATAGGGTGAGAGTGAAGGTTTGTGCATGGAGGTGATCAAAAAGTTCAAGGGAAAGGCAAGTAAGGTGATCAGCATATGTCCGCAAAGACACGCGTCGGAATAACAGAGTAGGTGAAGGGGGAAAAGGTCTCAAAGGACAAAGCAATCAGTTTCTCAAAATTGGTCGAAAGAACATCGCCGACCGTTCGCCCCCTGCATAAAAGCCATCCCGCCTCTCTCGCGCACTTCGCTCTTTCACACTGCATCCGCTCACTTTCACTGTCTCAGTAGTATAGTGCAAGTTGAATCCCACTTCCACTCTTCCATTCTTCGCTAGGAATCTTCGGCACGCCTTCACGATTTCAAAGCCGGTGCAACGACGCCACCTTCTCGAGCTATCAACGAGCTCTTCTGAACGTTTATAAGAAAAGCGAAATGCATTGCATGCTCTTCACTCTCGCTTTTCACTCTTCTCGCTCTCGCTGCTTTCGTCAAGACCTTGCACCACACGGACAGACATGCTGCAGCCGAACTGCTTTCCTGTCGGAGACACTGCAATGTATGATAGGGATGGGAGGGATGGGGTGGAGTGCTAGTGGTATCGCTTACCTCTTTGTGAATGGAAAGAAGAGGAGTCAGAATGGCGTCACAATAGACATGATTGGTAAACTGAAAAGCGAAACTCACCTTGTCCGCAGTTGAAGCAAGCAGTGGATCGCTGGGCACCACCGCCGTAGCCTCCAGACTGGAAGCCACCGTCACCACCGCCCCACTGGGTGCTGTTTCCTCCCCAGTTGCCTGTTCGTCGTAAAGGTTTTCGAGAGCGGTCGTAGGAAGAATCATAACGATCACGACCATCGCGACGAGCAGGACGGGAAGAGTAAGGGCGGAGGGAGAGGGGAACCAGGGAGGAAGCGGAGGAAGCCGCAGCGAGAGCCAAAGGACGAGTCGAGACGGACGATACAAGCATGGAGGAGAGAAGGAGGAAAGATCGAGAATACAGACTTGCTCCACTCAGTGACTGTCTCCCGCGAGCGCTGCAGAACGCCAACCTGGCACCCTCACCACCGCCGCCCGAATTTCCCCAGCCTTCAGATGCCATTATATATAGGTAGATGAGATGTGTTTAAAGGTATAGAAAAGCTTAAGATTATCCTTCGAGTGTTCGATGGATAGTTGAGATGAAAAGAGAAGGGAGAAAAGCTGAATCGCCCGTCTGACTTCTCGCTTCTGCAGGACGGAAGGTGAGGAAGGCTCGGGCAGAAAATTGGTGGCGAGATGTCAACACCGAGCAAAGGTACAGTTAAAGCATTAGAGAATCCGCTGGATAGTCATTAGCAAGAATGTTCCACTTGAAAGCTATGAAGAAGCGTTGATTTGGTTTCCTACATATTGCTGTGTACTCTGTATATGTATTCGAGGACTGTTGCCGATTTACCTACTGCCAGAGAGGGACTCGGATCCCGCAACTACAAAGAATCGGTACTACTTTCAGATCATACTATGATACATGGTACTTCGTTTTACTTCTAACGTCTTGACTTCTTGTATAACCTCTATGTGCGCATGCCACTTCGAGCAGCGAATCCTACAATGCTGCCTACATAACGTATCGGAAGGACACGTTCTGCAAAGGGTGTGCCAAGTCAGCGGAGGATTAAGAGCAAAGAGTAAGAGTGCCTTCCTCACCTCCATATCTGTAACATCAGCAAAATCAGGGTAGTGCCGCTTCCCCTCAATTGCTTCGAGTTGGTCACGCCTAGAATTTTCTCGCCGATAGTGAAGCCTGTCAGGACAGCAGGGAGATCGCCCGTCAGAACGGATCTCCGATTCGTGACGATCATCTACGCACCGTAAGATACAGAGGAAGCCTATGGAAGCTGAAAAGCAAATGATACACGCAAGCATGCCGTCCCGATAAGGCGGATGCTGTCCAGACTTCCAGAATTGCGGACCGCTGCCAAGTCAAAAGCTGTTAGCTTAAGAGCCCACGAACTGCGTGAGTGTTCTCTGTTCAAGCTCACATTGAGTTGCCTCCACCGTACGCAAGGAATATCATGGCTTGAATAGTAATCCGCTTCGAGCTATCGAAGAACACGTGAGCTGCATCTTTGACGGGTTGCTAAATCAGGCGAGAACTCACTAGCCGGTGACATTCGCAATCGGGAGTGCGAAAAGCTGGGAGAGCGCACTAACGAATCCAACAATAACGTAGTAGCCAAAGAGGCGCGCTCCGTTGTTGCTTGTGCAGTACTGAATGGTGACACCCAATAAGGACCACGTGATCTGTAGGCCAGACGTATATCAGAAAGACGCTACTCCGCAACGCAAGACACAGCACGTACTCCGAAAATACCAACATACACTGTAAAGAGCCGAGATCAGTGTTACGTGGAGCTCTCATGCGTTGGGTCGGCTGCGCACCTCGTTTATTGCCATATCTCCTAGCTATGTAGCCAGCACAGACGACAACCAGAACTTGAACGACACCAGTCGGGAGCCCAAGCAGGATAGTCTCGAATGCAGTGTATCCGTATTCCTTCAAGATGAGATGGAAGAAATTGCCCAAGCCACCATTTGGGATGGTGAGCGATAGGACCGCGAAGAATAGAAGCCAGCCTTGAGGATCAATGAATGGATTTAAAGCTTCTCGCACTTGATACCATTTGCTGTCATATTCGGCCTGGTCAGCTACATACTAGATGAATATCCAATGACGCTTACATGGTCTTGTTCTGCAATGAAGATTGATTGACCCTCACTCGATCCAAAGCGATCTTCCTTTCATTTGGCGAAAGGAATCTTGCGGAATCAGGCGAGTTTGGGCAAACGATGAGGAACACAATTCCAGCTAAGATAGTCAACGCTCCGTTCAAGAGAAAGATCCACGCCCAATTGGGGTAACCTGTGACATCGATGTGACCGACTCCATAGCCTGAAATGCGGTTTGAAGGGTCAGGCCGGCATGCAACTTGCAAGACCCTGCGGCGTTACTCACCGAGCAGACCACCGATGCATGATCCCAGGCCATTACAGCTATACCATATGGCAAAGCGTAAAGGTTGTTCTTGGCGGGTGTAGAAGCGTGCAGTGAGCAAAGCAAAGCCTGGCGTAACAACTGATTCAGCTGCTCCAAGAAGCGTGCGAACTGCCATGAGGCCTCCGAAAGCCGTAGGAGCCGTCATCAACATACTGTAAGGTATCAAGAGTTTGTCATCAGCACGGCAACATGCTAGACGAAGCAATAGAACAATAGTTGGGAGCTTACACTAATGTTCCCCAAATGACAACCATGGCTCCCATGAAGCGATGAGTTTGCACTTTCTGCAATATCCAACTATAGTGCAGCACTCTTTAGTCTCAAATGGTGACGGCACGAGAGACAATCGCCGTACCTTCCGGGTGCCTCAAATGCAAGATAACCAAGGTAGAATGCGCTTCCCAACCAAGAATATTGACGACTGTCTAATGCACGATCCTGCGAGGGAGGTTTACATCATTCAGCAATGACACATAGAGAGTAGGAAGGCAAATCTTACCTCCCGAAACGAATAGACGGCAGCGTAGGCTGTGGGCAACGAGGAGACGGTGATCAGGTGTGTTTCTGGGTCAAGGTCGGACGTAGCCGGGCGTACACATTGCAGACTTGTCGATGTCTATAAGAGCGGAAATCAGCTCTGCGGATCGCGGACGTCCAAATTGTAGGATACCACATACATTGTAACATGTATATGAGGCCAAAGAGCGGCATGATATACTTATCGATCTTCTTCAAGACGTGCTTATAGTCAGTGGAGTTGGCTGTTGTCAAAGGAAGAGCGGTACGATGTCAGCTTTGCACTAATATCACTCCTGGAGGCAGGAAAATGCAGCCTACCTAAATCTTGATCTGTCACTTCACTGTCACTTTCAACGCTTTCACGATCGTCATTGTTCTTCTTATCAGGCGTGGGTGTGGAGTTCTCCGCCTCTACCATGGCTATAGCATCGTCTTCCGATTCCACATTCTTCACCGGCTTCACGAAAACTCGGCGTTCCCCATATATCCCTAACGTCTCGTCCAACTGGATTCCCGGAGCGATTTCGAAATCATCATCCTGAATTGTGGGAACAGGGTCGAGGCCGACTCGACCGTGGAAGTCTTGCAGCGCAGTCGCGTTCATGCTCTTGACTCAGACAGATGACGCCGTTAGATAGACGTCGTCTCTCTTCTACTATCGAGGTATCTAATGTGAGCGCCTGCACCTCGTGTCCTGCCTGCCTGCTAGGTGCATTTATGCAGATACTTCGTCGACCAGCCTTCGAGCGCCCGCTACGTGCACGCGTAAAGAGATGCGGTCCAGATGGGAATCCAGAAGACGCGAACGAGGCTCTCGAGGCAACAGAGATGCGGAGCCTTCTCTGAAATGATAGAGAACAAGGAGATCAACGAGAATGCGTTGCTACAGAAATGAAGAAACGGCAAAGGCAATCGTTCTGACAATCCATGATCGTGGCCAAGGGACTCCACACACAAAAAAAGAAACCTCTTTCGCCACTCGCATTGCATTTTAAGACCTTCATGCAATGCTTGTCTCGAAACACAGGACAGTCTGTCGAGCTCGCTGACTGGCTGATGCTAGTACGATGGCCAGGGAATGGCCAAGCAAGACCCTGATAAGTAAGGCCACCCTCTGTCTTTTGTAGCTGTCTCTGCCGAACTGTGTCATTACCTACAAATGATCGAATAGCTTCCCAGGTAGGTATATCATCATGATAACCCCGTCGCGGACCAGCTATACAGCCCACTACAAGTGAAGAAAGCACTGTATTGTGCCTGTGCAGCAGCAGCGGTTATAGATGGGGCCTCGATTACGGAAGCCGGGCCTGGCGGTCTGCTGACGGTCACTAGCGATAGCTGAGTCTCAGACAAGTCAGACAGATCTGATGGAATCTCAGACCTCGAATACGTCCTGTATATATACCTTCTTGAGCGCCGACAGTCTGAGCGAGATTGAATGGAAAGAGAGTTGCTCGGTATTACTTCAACATTGTACCATGACTGTCAAGATTCGTGATAAGTTTACAAGAGTCCAGGGTATCTTCGGAAAGGGATGCGAGATCAACGAGGAAGGGAAGCGAATCAAACGAGCAACTTATGCGACCTTTGGTGCTAGACTGCATATTCTACTCCAGCCTTTTTGTCGTAGTTCAGCTGCTACCACACCATTCACTCTTGTTCCAAGAAGTTCACGCTGAAGAACATCAACCGGCAAGCATGTCAGCTCGGAGCAGATGCGCAGGGATGTTCAAGTGTCTTACTTTGTTATTCAGTAACACGCCAGCGTTATCGTCAAATCGAATATAGCGTCCATCAGGCCGCCGTGTTTCTTTTTTCGTCCGGACAATGATAGCACGTCTGACATCTCCCTTCCGGACTATGGACGTAAAGGTGAGATGATGGAAAAGCAAGATCAGTCATTTTAAGCCTTTTGGATTGTATCTTGACGATAACCGTGGCAGACTAACCCTTGTTCGCTGCTGCTAATGAATTGGCACCGACATTCGCGGCGATAGGCCTAGCTTTCTTGATGACTACGACGACTTCGTCGCCTATTCAAGTTATGCCAATAATAGGATCAGTGTAGAAGGGTAGCGTATAGGACACAAGTCAGTCAGCAGGTGTCAGGCTTCATAGATATCATGAAAGCTCCGACCGACCTATTCTACCGTGTCCATGACCGACTTTCGTCTTCAGAACGTGGACAACTTGAGCCAGCGCTATTAGCAACGAATCAGCATCAATAACCAGAGCATAGGAGAGTACTAATTCGTCACCCACACGCTCCACTGTTGTCGATGATGCTCATCGTTGCCTTGAGTCCTAGCATTTTTCTCGATCACGTCGTTTGCGGACTTGGTGCAGGGGAGAGAAGCACGTCTGCAAGTTGTCTGCCTTTGGCCATCGTGTCTACTACTTACAAGCCGAAAAGCACAGGAGTAATGAGAGCAACTTAATCTATGCACCACAGAGACCGCATGCACGATGGCCCGCAAATGACAGGGAGTCGGCAGTCAGCGCCGCAGGTCTATGCATAAGCGACTTGATGCCTTCTGCTGATCTGGCATTTATGCCATCACCAGACAACAATGCTTTCCAAGGAAGCTACTGCAACCTACGTGTCCGTCTGCACTGCAAGTGGCTTTCGGGCACAATGATACAGCACACTGGCCATGCTTTACCTCGCACTTTGACCGCTGTATACCTTTCTGAGCTTCAAACAGAATCACGCTACTGCCATCATGCTGATAGTCGAGAGGGAGAGTCGATGTGAAGCCGCACCGACACAAGCTCTGATACTGTGATTGCCGAGGATGCAAGTTGTGTAAAAGCCGTCATTTCCTAGGATGCCGATGGTAGTCGCGAAGCGGTCCTCCCCTAAATTGCGCCGGTAATTCGGTCGAGGAAGCAAAGGCGGTCCATGGGTTGCATTAATGTGCATCGAATCGATTGAAGCCTAGCTAACACGTACAGTCGCTGAGATGGAGTGTTACTTCTAGTACTGCCAAAAGTGTGAATCAGTCAATACCGAAGAAGCCTTGCTTATATAAAAAGCTCCCTTTCTCGATCATCGCGGCGTCATGCAAATGGGAAAGAGGCAATGGAGCAGATGGACTTCTCTGCTTCGAAGCTCTCTTTACCATTTTCGCAAACACCTTCATTGACTATTAAACACACTATACCGAATCATGTCAGTCAAATACACGAAGGACTTCATCCTATACGATGTCTCACCTGAAGAGGTCTACCTCTCTGGCTCGTGGTGTGACTGGAAGCCGTGAGTTGGGTTGGAAGAGTGTGGCTTGAATAGATTGCGGGATGCTGACAGTCGGCATACATATGTGACCGCAGCAATGCCATCAAGATGACAAAGATCCCCAACTTGTACTTCATCGCTACAGTTGTAAGTTGGACTGTAGTCTTCTGGACTCCGCTTCGCTGGTATGGAAAGCTTGAATGGGGATGGCCCGCGGAGAACCCACCTTTGAAGGACCATCTCGAAGCATAACAGCAGAGGAAGCAGGAAGCAGAATATGGGTGTGGTGGTTACATCTGCTTACCATGCTTGCTGCTTACAGGAACTTCCATACAACACAAAGATCGCATACAAGGTGAGCAGACTGAAAAAGAAGCACTCTCAACATTCACCGCACTTCCCGCAGTTTCGATGAGCTGACATTTACTTTTCAACGGCGCTTCATTTTGCATATATAACAGTACATCGTCAATGGCAACTGGATGACTAACCCTGAAGAGCAGACAGAAACAGATGCTGCTGGCAATACAAACAACGTCTTCACGAGTAAGTGCTGCTTCTTTCGCAAGTAAACTGGCCAGCCGCAAGTCGGAGAAAGCATGATCGAGGTGTTCACCACTGCTCTTAATGCTTATGCGAGATAGCTAGATAGACCTAGAGCTAACTCGCATCCTTCCCACGTCCTCAGCACCCTCTGAAGCTGAAGCTCCAGCACCCGTTGCTCCCGCTGCTGCCGGTTCATCAGGCATCACCGCACCTCTGACCAGCTCTTCCGGACCTACAAGCAGCAGCAACAATAATAACAACACCTCTGCATCTGGAGCAGCACATGAAGTTCAAGATGCCAAGTCTAGCGGTGTTCCCGTCGGTGCCGCCGTTGCTGGATCTGGTATCGCCGCTGCCGCTGCGGGGACTGCTGTTGCAGCTGGTCTAGGTCACAGCCAACCTGAGGGTCATGCTGGAGGCTCACAAGAAATTCTAGAAGCCAAGACAAGCGGTGTCCCTGTTGGCGCTGCTGTTGCTAGATCTGGAATCGCCGACGATGCTGCAGGAATCGCTGCCGCTTCTGGACTTGGTCACAGCGGTTCTGGAGGCGTTACCGGAGTCGAGAAGGTCGCCCCTAATGTCACTCAAGCATCTTCGTCTGCATCCGCCACTGGAGTCGGCTCGGACAGAGGTGTGTACCGTTTAATAGGCCACAGAGTTAGCGAGAGAAGCTGATTTCTTGGCTACCTCCAGATCTAGCCAAGTCTGATGTTGGATCATCCACCTCTCACAAGGCTCCTCTGCCAGCCTCTACTGCTGATGCACCAGTTGCACCCGGCTCTGCCACCCATGACCACGAGGGCAAGGGTCTTTTCTCAGTCATTGGCGGGCTGGGAGCAGCCGCTGCCGCGGCTGCTGCGAAGGCTGCTCACGATCTAGAGCACAAGATTGAAGAGCGCTTCTCGGACAGTGGTAGCGACAAGGCCGCTTTGTCAGGCGCTGCTTCGCCCTTGTCTGCCTCCAGCGTTCTAGCTGGCGAAGGAAGCAAGACTGCCACTCAGACACCAGCTGTCGGCAACGCTTCAAGCGAGAAAAGTGCGTCTCTTCCTACCGTTCCTTCGAACGAACGCATCAATACAGAAATATCAGCTCATCCAGATCCCACTGCTTCTCTTCGTGCGGCTTCTTCGTCTCCTTCGCATCCAGTGACCAGCGCCGCCTCTGCAGGAGGTGCTTCATCGCTCTCTGGCACCAGCCATAACAAGGAGCCAGCAGCCGCTCTAGACCCCATCGCTACAAACGCTGGAGTAGCCAAGATCACAAAGGAATTCGCAGCTGTCGACTTTGACCACACCAAGGCTGAAGTCGTCCACGCCGTGGAGAGACTAGGAGAGGTTATTGCAGGAGGACTGAGCGGTATCGGAGCCGCCCACGAGGGTAGGGACTTACCTGCAATCAATGAATTCTGGGCTAAGAAGGGTTCTGCTTCTGCTTCTTCTGCTTTCGGAAAACCTTTGCACGATGCCGAAAATTCAATTTCTACGGCACACAATGACGGTGCAGGCTCAAATGGTGTCACGCCATTCCAAGGTGGAATTGCTGGCTTCTCCTCTGCTGCAGCTGCTTGGCCACCTACTGGCAACTCTGCCGCTACTACCGCTGGCACAGCTGGACTCGCTGGAGCTGGTTCCTCTTCAACCGGTTCCACCACCGCTGCCCAGGCAAAGGATGGCAGCTCCGCAGCTGCTCCTACTCTACCTCCCGTTACTGGCGGACCCGCTCTCTACCCTACAGACAAGTCAGCACCTGCAGCGGTCAAAATTGAAGAGCCGAAGGCTACTCCCGAACAGGCTCGAGCCGAGACTGCCAAAGACGGTGCTCACGCTCCTGCTTTAAACAGCAACAACGTTGCTGGCGCCTCCACAGCAGCTTCCACCGGCTCAACCAACGCAACTCATGCTACACCGGCCGCTGCTGCCGCTGCTGTTCCTGCAGTCGGTGGCAGCAGCACCGACAAGGCACCAGCTTCCGCCTCTACTGTTACAAGTGGTACCTCTGCATCTGCTGCTCCCCTAGCCGGACACTCTGTCCCTCATGATAACAAGAAGCCAAGCGTCATCCAGGACTTGAAGGCGGGCTTGAAGGGCGACCACAAGGCAGCCGACCACGATTCTTCAGGACCAATGGTTGGACCTCCTGTTGTTGCGAAGCATGAAGCTGAGGGAGTCATTGATAAGAAGCACCCAACTGGCCTCGGAGTCGCTTCCGGTGCCAACACAGCTGGAGGCCCACCTGTGACACCTAAGAAGAGTGCCGCGGGCGCCACGAGCACCGCTGGAACACCTGCTACTCCTCAAACCGATGCTTATAATACTGCTCCCTCGACACCTTCGGGAACACCCAATGACCGAAAGCGCAAGTCCAGCATGTAAGTTGCATTTGCTTGAATAGATGCGACATAATACATGCGCTGACAGAGTTCGTCACACAGCTTCCACAAGATCAAGAGCGCTTTGTCGCCTTCCAAATGATTAGCGGCAGATAGATGAGAACCAGATTCCGCCAGCATTTCGGATGCCTCATCGCTACACATAAAAAGCTACTTTCACTCGCAGAATTGGGTTGAAAAGCAGACTATCCTATCCAGCCGAGCCTACAAGTGGCTGTTGCTCATTACTCAGAGATGAGACACCAAACCTCACAAACAACTGTCATCCCGACATCCTCTTGACTTTTCTGACTTGAGACTTGAAACCAAAAGTTGTGTGCTTAATATCTTTATCCTACCATATTTATGTTTTCCCACTACAAAAAAGCCTCCATTGTAATCAGCGTATACCACCATCGTACGTTATCGATGCATAGTAGCTTATCATCAATCAAACCGTAATATTAACATCCATGCGAAGTTTGTTGTGCGGTACTGGCGTCAATTCATCGAAACTTCCGTGCTGCTACAGTACGTACCACCGTGTGGCGATGCATGAAAAAGAATAGTCTCGACTTGGCAAGATTTGCCTACAGCGAAGCTATGTTGAGTGTGCAAGTGTTGAACTGAGTATGGGCAAAAGCCAGATGTGTCTCTCGTCGTCTTCACTCACATCAGTTTCAGATACTCCGACTGCGCGTTTAGAGGCCCAAGCTGTTTCGCTCCTGCCACGATTCGAAACACCGAAGAACGCAGCATTCCAACGGCTTCAGCAACAAGCAAGAGCAGGAGGGGCATAGTGGGAGAGCATGAGCAGCTCACAAGATGCTCATAAGCAAATTGGGCTACCAAAGCGGCCGTCTCTGCCTGCACTGCTGTCTACAGTGCTGCTGTTGATGTCCTGCTGCGTGCGCGAGGGCCATGGGCAGCGACCAGGCTTGACTATTCCACTGGCGCATGGAGAGGCACCACGGCTCAGAGCAAGATCTCAGCAGCACCTCAAGACGTGGGCTGTTAATGAGAGACTCCGCATCAATGGAAAATATGGCGAGATAGCTCAAGGGTCTTCATCGCTTGGCGACGGCTCTAGCAGCAGCAGCAACAATCTCTACAGCAGGAAGATCAAGCCCAAAAAGGCAAAGAGACAAAGTAGCAGCGGAACAAGTACTACTAGAGCGATTGGTAGTGGGACAACTGCTGCTCCTTCATCTGGGAGCTCCACAACAAGAGCAGGGGCTTCGGCGAGCACAACCAGCCTAGGCGGCAGTAGCGGAAACAGCAGCAATTCTACGAACCGACCGTCTGGCAGAGCGAATCTCACGAACTACCAATCAGATTTGTGAGTTTACTCTATGACTGTGTCATCTTCCAATGCTGTTTCGTCCAGCTTCCTGCGCCTTTGTGCCTTGAGCCAAGATTGCCCGCCTCATCGGCAATGCTTGTCGGATCAGCTGCGGAACCTCCTATTCAGGTGTGAAGTTGGCCAGTGATGGTTTGGCTGACTTTATCTTTTCTTCTGTGATATTAGGGAGTATTACGTTAGTCAAACCTCCACTCGAGGCCCTCATGGTTCGCATATTGACTGATATAGGAATGTTGCTACTACTTTAGGCTCCAATACACGTTGGAACACCTGCACAAACCTTTGTAAGTTTTTCTTCTTCGGCTCATTCGGATTTCATTGCTGATATGCCATCTTGCTCGTCGTGATTTTGCCTTTGCAGAATGTCATTCTTGATACGGGATCGTCAGACTTTTGGCTTGTAGACAACAATTGCACTTCGATCGAATGCAGTCAAGTCAGTACGTTTGCGGCGAACGTGTCAAGTTCATCTTCCACGACAGCGAGAGACTTCACAATACGCTATGGCATGGTAAGCGCTTTCTCTTGCGGAATTAGCTCTTCTTCCACACCAGGGGTATTCACTGTTTCAATCATCTTTACAGGGTTCGGCTTCTGGGCAGCTGTGGAACGATACGGTGTCTCTAGGAGGACACGAGCTTGATAATCAGACTGTAGCGTTATGTGATGAGGTTAGCGGGACCCTTCTAGGAGGAAATGCCTCAGGTATCATGGGTAAGCATTCTATCAGGCAGTTCGATGGTCCCGGCTAACCTCCAGCTGATTGCTTCTTAACACAGGACTTGGCTTTCCGCGTCTATCGGTGACGGGTGGTGCTCCTTTCTGGATGAATCTCATGGAAAGCAACGACACAGATCTCGACTTCGAAGGCTTTTCATTCTACTTTACAAGGTTCATCAACGCTACCAATGCTTCAGATACAGAGTATGGGTGAGTAGTCGAAATGTTCAATGTTCTGCATGCAATCTTCTGTATTTGCTGAGCTTGTCTGTAATGTCGACAGCGGCTTCTTCACGCTTGGCACGTTGCTGAATGATAGCTACACTGGGGAGATCAACTATGTAGACGTGCCGGAAGGAAGCGAATCATACTGGGTAGTGCCGATGGCGGCGATCACCTTGAATGGCACGAACATTACAGATCTCGGAACGCCCAGCGTTGCTATCGATTCCGGAACGACACTTATTGGAGGTCCGAGCCAAGTGGTGGAGAACTTCTACGAAAGTATAGGAGGCGCATATGCACTGGACCAGGAGTACGAAGGATACTACACGTATCCTTGTGACGCGGTCTTGAATATCTCTTTCACCTTTGGCAACGAGGTAAGACAAAGAAAATTGCAGGTCTTACTTAACACTGGCTGATTATCTGTGGCTCTATCAGACATACCCAATGACGGCAGATGATCTTAACCTTGGCGTCTTCAACTCGGCTACAAATCAGTGTTTAGGTGCCTTCTTTGACCTAACACTTTCCTCTGGCTCAGCAGCGGTGATCAGCTGGGTGATAGGTGGAGCTTTCTTGAAAAACGTTTACTCGTGCGCAAAAGTTCGAACATGAATTCCCTCTAATCGGTGAAATTTCTGACTATAACTTCCTTCGCTTTCGCCTTCTTTCAGTGTCTACCGCTACTTCCCTGGACCTTCAGTGGGCTTCGCCAATCTCTCGCCGTCGCTTATCGCGTCATCATCAAGGATAGGCAATGGATCGCCAACGACGAATACGACAGATGGCCACTTTGTATCTGGCGTTTTTGGCGGACCGACCCTTCCTGCAAATGGCTCGACGATTACAGGCTCACCATTGGACAGCTCTACAACGCCCACAAGCACCCCGGCTCCAGCTGTCCCAGCAGGAAAATCGCCTCTTACTACCAGCATTACTGGCTCCGCACGCTGCAAGATAACCCATCCTTTCGTGGAAGAAGCTGGAAAGGCAGCAATACTATTTGGAATGCTCTGGATGAGCATATGGACACTTGGTTTGAGTTAGATTCATAGACTGCTTAGCATTGCATACCCTCCATTTCGATGGACAATTAATGGGGAAGGAGCCCGCTTACATTTCGTATGTGCTAATAGCTTTTTGAAGAATGCCAATTCGTTATTCGTACTAATCGGGCTCAACAGCGTTGTAATACCTTCAATTCGCGTGTCGTGCACAGCATAGCAAGTTTTTCGCTTTGAGGGAGAAGCAAGCACTGAAGCAGGAAGATCTGCTTGGTATACAACAAGACTCTCTTGCTGCATCTTGCTCGTCATGAAATACTCGCCACACGTGATCGCGCCTGCTATTTTCATATCAACTTTTCGTTTATCGGTTCCTCTTCCTCGTTTCCCTTCACTCCCTCTCACAACTATTCCACGACACGACACGACACGACACGACACGACACGGGATCCTCAGCTGCTTTCTCATTCATGACTGGCCTATGACTTCAGAACGAATGCTGACACGCGCTCCAGCCATGTATACTGGTGAAAGGGCTTCTGTTTCTGCGCATGCTGGACTTTTGGCTGGTACGGGTGAGAAGCACTCACCAATTCTTTCTCTTCTTCTTGCACTCTCCCACAACTCGCATTGTCTTGTACGAGGTTCCTTAAGTCTACATTTGCCTTTTCACTCTCCATCCTCCACCGTATGCAGCAGTCTCGAACGAATCCGACTCAAACACTGCTTCGTCCAGCACTAGGAGTTTGCCTATTGGTTCTGCCTCTGGACAAGGAGGCCCTAGACAGGATTTGTACCCTCAAGCTAGTCACAGGTCACTCGCCGATGAGCCCGCCGAAGTGAGCGATCCTAAGAAAGATATCGAAGCACCATCAGCAAGATCTTCCGAAACTTCAAGCGGGCCAAGCGACCGCACCATTGCGCACGGACCCGTCGATTATACCTCAAGCCTTTCTTCCCTCAAACTACCTGGACCAGGCTACGAGCTCGAGTCCTTACCTGCTACACCTACTATGCTGGATCGTTCAGATACCTCACTCTTTGCTGTTCCTTCTAATTCCACTTTTTCCTCTCCTTTCTCACGCTACCCATCGAGGGAGATCACTTCAACTCCTGCTATCTCTTCAGACCCCACCCATGCCTTCAGAATATCCTCAAACAATCAGACTGGAGGCTTCTACATGCATTCAGAGGACTCAAATACCAGATTTCGTCTGCACGCCAGTGAAGCAGGCCATCTTTCTGGACTGCAGATGCAGCCTGCTTTCGCACCTGATCATTATCGAAGTAGTACAGGCGACACCGACCAAGACTATTTTAGCATGTCAAGCAACTCAGCTGGCTCTCTGAATTCCTCATACTCTTCTCGTTGGAATCAAGATAGCTTAGTCTCACCTCATACCAAGGAAGACTCGGGATGCGCACTTTTTCAACCTTCCTTCCCAGATGCAAACAGCAGTACAACCATTGCATCGCAATTGAACAGTTCTATGGACTCACGGGCCAGAAATCGCCCTTCACTCCGACTGTACGAAAGCTCAGCCTTATATTCGTCACGCCCTGTCTTCAATGATGCTGCAGGTGCTGCTGGGAGAGTCGGCGCTTTCGACTTTACGGCGTATGATGATACCCCTTTTCAGACTGGTGGGCCCCAAGTGCAAAATAATTTGACTCCCCGCATGTCCACTTTTCCGAACATGACCTGGCCTTCCGAGCAGCCTGACACAAGCCGTGGTATGAGCGGAGACGTCCTTCGTGCTCCTTTGGCTCAGCCTTCCGCAGAGCCACTGTTCCGCGGCGATGTGTCCCAGCATTCGAGGTTTCTTCCTGAATCTCGTCACCATTCACAATCATCTGAAAAGGTCCTTCGTCCGTCTCTTTCGGTAAG
Source organism: Cystobasidium sp. 2NF920 (assembly GCA_023628255.1). Taxonomy (NCBI): domain Eukaryota; kingdom Fungi; phylum Basidiomycota; class Cystobasidiomycetes; order Cystobasidiales; family Cystobasidiaceae; genus Cystobasidium; species Cystobasidium sp. 2NF920. The sequence goes on from JAMALA010000047.1 coordinate 116,873, forward strand.
TCACACGACTCCATGCTTACTTAAACACCATTGACATTCTTTCTCTGCCAGACTACAGCTTTGCACAGTGATACACGCTTATCCAGTACGGCACCCCCAAGGTAATCTCTTCTTTTCATCGCTATTCAAGGCAAAATTTGAATCGCTTTACCTTTTCTAGCCCCACTTCATCCGCATTCCGGGTGCTCAACGGTCTAGTCGATAAGATCACTTTGATGAGCATTGATCAAACGACACAGCGCCGAGATCTCGTCCAGCAACGAGAAGAGATTGAAAGACAGGCCGTCGAGATCAGAAGCCTCCAAGCTCATATTCAGGCTTTGGAAATGGCAAATATGCGCCAGTCAGCTGCAAGCAGACAAGGGAGCGGGCCTTACACCCCGCTAGGAAGTACTCCCTCTTCGCCTTCCGCAGAACGATACAGTCCTGTGCAGAACTATGACCCACCTCGACATGCTTTGTATTCATCCAGCCCGGTTGATCGAGCCGGACAACCGCACTCTGGTTTAGTCATGCCCACACTACTTCCCCGAAGACGTGTCACTGTGTCGGACCAATACCAGGCAGCTCGTGGGCCGCATCAACCTTCTGCGTATCCTGTGTCTGGCGGACCAGCCAATCTCAACGCCTTTCGAGCTGGTCAGACCACTCCGACCAGTAACATCCCTATGGCGAATACTTCTAATCGCACATCACAAGGACCTTCTGCCGTTCCCACACATCATTTGCAGAACGGACCTTTCCACGCACTTGCAGCGGCTTCTGGTGTTCTCCTGCCTGAAAATGAGGTTAGTACAACTTTCGTCTTCCCGTTGTAAGGTTATCTGATGTTGGTATAGGCGAGTGCCGGTAGGGGTGGTGCACAGGGACATCAGCCTTCCAACGAGTCAAACATAAATTACCAGGCAAGTTTGCAGGTCTCATCCGAATGATGTGGAGCTGCTGATACCGGAATCTCTGGCAGACTCTGCTGAAGCAAATTCTCGAAAGAAACGATCAGCAAGCTAGCATCTTCCTTCAGCAGAAACTGAAAAGCTGCACGGATTCTTTCAAGAGATTAGAGATCATCGACAGTGTTCTGCCATTTGTTTTTCACTTGATCACCAATCGGTACGCAGAGAGACATGTCAGATGTCGGGTTTCCTGGCTGACCCCTTTAATTGACTGTAGATTTGGCAATTTCAGTACCTTGCGCTTCTACTTCTGAGAGCGATTTTCCTTACTAATGTCTTCAATCTCTAGTTGTTTCCAGATGTCTCGATTTGGGCACCGACGAGCAGAAGAACGCTATCGCCCTGGTAATGAGAGGCCACCTATATACTTTCGCAAGCGACACGTATGGTTCACATGTGGTTCAGCGTGCCCTCGATGAGATCCCGGGGTTTGACGAGCTTGTCGTAGGAGAGTAAGCTTCACACCATGAAGTCCAGCAAACACATCGTGACTGACGACTTCCATCCGCCAAAAGGTTGTCGAAGGAATCAAAGAGCTTCACAAAGTACGTCGTGGCACATCTGTTCATACGCGAATACTAATGTAGCGCTGTTGAGTAGCAAATCAGCTGGACATGTCTGGTCAAAGGTCCTCGCTACAGCTCGACCTCCGAAGAATCTCTATGCGTCCCTAAAGCAGATCAAAGATTGGTCAAACATCGCAATGGATGAAACTGGCAGTCTACTTTGTCAAGCAGTTCTCGAAAATTGGCCGATTGAAGAGAAGGAGGGTATCGTCAACACACTCATCAAAGACACAGTCAATCTCTGCAGTTCTCAATGGGCTACGTTTGTAGTCTTACAGTGAGCGGCGAGCCCTCAGCGAGCTCCATATCCTCGACTGACGAGCTAGCACCCATAGTCTTGTCGAACACGGTCGAGTACGCAGTACTTCTCGCTGGCTACTCTCTGAGCTTTCAACTGACATCGCACACCACGGTAGGACGAAGATCGCGAGGCAATCTTCAAGCTTTTGCTCCAGTCATCCATCTCAATCTCGCAAGATCAGTTTGGCGCGAAAGCCATGTGAGAGCCTTCCTCTCTAGCAGCTGGTTGGCTCAGTCACTACTGACCACCCGCGCTGTTGCAGCGAGAAGATGATCAAAGTAGCTGGCTTGTCATCGGACATCGTCAAGAGCTATGTCCTCCTTATATGCGATGCCGTACAGTAGGTCGCGGTATACGACTGAAGCGAACCCTATTAATCTAGAATGTGGTCAATCGAGAGGTCGACCGGCAGTCGTATCGATCTGTCAGACTGCAAACGGAAGTCAGATAGTCACCCTACTTCTCACCAATGCTCCGTCTGAGCTCAAAGAAATGCTCATCGAAGCCATCAGACGCCATGGCGTTACTTTAAAAGGGTCAAAGCATGGCAGCCGGTACGTCCAGTGGTACCTTGGTAATATAGAATGAAATATCAGGGCTGAACTTTTGAACCCGTAGAATCTGGTTCGTCGTCGAAAGAGCACGAGCCTGGCGAGGCCACTAGCTGCGCACCAATTATGTTGGAGCCATCGTGCTCTACACAAAGTCCACGCTGGAACGAAGCCCGATTCAATGCTATACCATGTCAGTATACCCGAAAAGTGCTTCAAGCATACTCCATCTCGTTTAAGCAAAGATTGCTCACTCTCGCATAGCATGCAATGATTCTCGCAAAAATCGTATCTCTGCTCAATTCAAGACCTCAAGGGAAATGTTTCCCACTCATGCGAATAAATAATGTAGCTATAGACAAGCTTCATGCACATCCTTAATTCACTAGTAGTAAGGTCAACAATGCTCATGTGCTAAAGTTGCCAAAGGCAAATCAATCACTTTCTCTGATTAGCCAAGGAACGCTTTTTACGCTGCATGGCGAGACATCGACCTGCGCCATGAACAAGTGAATTACGAGGGGCTTAACAAGAAAGATCAAGCAGTCTATTGGCAATCCTGTGCTATTTGCACTAGTTTAAATGATAATGTTAAGGCAGATGTAAGGTGATCAATCACTGAGCATAGTCCTTCGAGTTTCCGCAGCATCGAGCCCAGATTGAAGTCTTCTTAGCTTGCTTGTTCTGCTGAGTTGCAGGAGTTTGCTGTTCTGCCTTGGTAGCTGTTGCAGCTGGAGCGGCAGCAGCTGCGCCCGAAGCAGCGGGAGCAGCAGATGTTGTAGTATCTAGATTTGCAGCTGAGGCAGGCTGGGCGGCTCCTGCTGCTGGTCCGCTTGTAGCGTGCGTGGTTGGTGTAGCAGCACTGACAAATTTGTCGTGGTCGACTACGTAACCTTCAGAACCTGCGGGGGAAAAAACGTGAGCAGACTGAATACAGGAAATTTTGCTTTCTGCACGGCAGCCATGCTTACCTGAGGTTCCGTTGGTGGCTGAGACTGCTCCACCTGCGACTGCAGAAGCTGGAAGCGCTTCGGCAGCTGTCGTGGTATGCTGAGTAGGGCCTGCGAGTCTGTTGGACAGGAAGAAACAAAGTAATGGTACAGATCAGTTACAAAGGATGTGCTTTCAATGAAGGGCAGATATGTAGGCATGTAGGAATAGCTTCATCGGAAAATCATGCAGATACAGACCGGCATTGGCAAAGCTTCAAGACAGACAGGGCAGGGTAGGGCAGGGCAGGCATAACGACAAAAGTTCTCCGACGGAAGTTCGCATGGCGACGACGACGATGGTGATAATGTATGTAAAGTTTGTCCTTCAATTTCGTTCATGCTTTGTGTCATTTGTAAGCTAAAGAGGTGGGAGAACGTAATGAGGTATTGCTTGGCTTGGGTAGAGAATCTGTTCTGTGCTTTACAAGACTACCCTGCCCTGATGCTGCTCAAAAGTCTGCCAAGTGCCTTTCTGTATCTCTATGCGATCTTTACGAAGGGGAAATGACTAGTAAGACAGAGAAGAGGCGCTTCGCTTACTTAGCCTTGCCAGCAACTAGGTTGTTGACAAATCCAGCAAAGTAAGATCCCTGGTGTTTAGCGACGTTCAAGTCTGATTGAATTGGCTGTCTTGAACCATCACCACCAGCTACAGTTCCGGCACCATAAGCGGATCTACAAGAAATCAAGCAAGAAGTAAATCACGTCACGTCAGTCTCCAAAGAGGTCTCTCGACGAGTTGGCATGACAGTGTGAGGTGGCAGCTTACCCTCCGATAATCTCATCGAGCTTGGTGAGCCTATGAAAATAACGCAAGGTGAGGAAATGGAAATCAGCATCCTTATATGAATTGAGACCTGAGAGAGTTCTAGTTTACTTACTCGGGGTGAGAGTATCCAGGTGGTACATAGGCAATACCATGGTGAATGAAGAATGGCATAGTAGTCAAAGCGGTAGTTTCAAGACCGCCATGTTGGCTGTATCACAGGGACAGCGTAATCAGCCAAAAAGTCCTGATAAGGAGCCATTCCGAGGTAAGGCAAGGCAAGCAGAAGAGAAGCGACTCACGAAGCTACGGAAGTATATACTGTTGCGCACTTTCCGACTAGTTTGCCGCTAGCCCATTGCTTGCCTGTGCTGTCGAAGAAAGCAGAGACTTGTGCAGGTGCACGTCCATATCGGGTTGGGAAACCGAAGATGAACTGCAGTAAGCACGAGCAGGGTTGCATCAGTATACACAGTGGAAAGTCGTCTAAAGCTTTTGGGGCACTGTAACGTGCGGAGACTTACTCCATCGTATTCCTCTAGCTTGTCACCGGTGATGACGGGATAGTCTGCAGCCAGGTACATGGAATCAGCATGACGGGACTGAGGATGTGCAAGTGTACATGGAGGGGAGCGGACACACCAGGTCGGGGAATAGCATGCTGCTTAGCTAAGATCTCCTCGGAGAGGGTCTCTGGGATCTGGAAGACGTCGACCTGAGCGCCGCTGCAGAAGGTCATAGTGTACATGTCAGCTGACTATGCAGCAGAACCATTCAGCAGAGAAGGGGCTTACGTGCTCTTTGCTCCTTCGACAATGGACTCTGTAAGCCTGTAGTGGATAATATGGTCAAGGTGATCGAGGGAACGATGGCGAACACGGTCAGTCTCGGCATATGCAAGTGAGAGCAGTGAATACAGGAAGACTGCAGTAACCTACTTTGTGATGTGACCGTAGCTGTAGTCGTTCGAGTATGATAGTCAGTATTTAGAGTCAGAATGCTTCGGAGTGCTATCAACAAGCCGGGACGCACGTCGAGCTGCAGCAGTGAAAGCAATGAGGACGAGGACAGCTGTGTCAGCGGAGAACAAGAGAGAGGCTTGCACTGAAAGATTGCGACATACTAGTAGATGACTGCGATCTTAGCTGGTGAGGACATGGTGGTTGGATATGATATAATATACTGTAATGAGAATGCGATGTGATAGAGAGAAAAGAAAGCAATACTAATCGCGCCTTCTTTCCAACCTTTTGTGACCGAGCTTTCGAGAAGAGTGGGCAGCGTGAGAATCGAGATTCCAATTTTGGAAAGTGTCAGTAAGCCCTGGACACGCTTAGAGTTGAGAGGATTGGTAATCAATCTGTAAGGAGAAGACCGAGCATGTCAACTCCAAAGCAGTAATCACTCAGTGCGATAGGATTGGAAGCTGTGCAAGAGATGAGTATGACATGTGCTTCTGTCAGCTACTGCGGCTCAGGTAGGTTCTAGCATCACAAATCAGCTTGCGATTTCGGATGGTAGTGTGACACGTGCACTGCTTCTAACGGTTGCAAGATGCATTAGCACGGGGTGATATCCACTTTGCATTGCACATGTGCCCTTCATTGGCTTGCTGTGAAAGCTCACAACTCTAGTGTTGCTTGCCAGCTTCGAGCAGTTGCTATTAGTACCTCACATCGTATGGTACCGGCCAGACTGGTAATTGCAAGTACACATCTGCTAAGATGTGATAACACTGTGTTGTTCAGCTTATCGTATCGCCTGTGGATACAGTGTGCAACACCCTTAGTAGACATAACACTCACACTCTCTCAACCATGTCTCGCCTTTGCTGCCTGCCAGCTATAATATAATATAGCGAACACGCGCTTTGCATATGACGGCGAGCTGCCCTTTGCATCCGCACCATCTATCGCCAGTTGTCCGCGATGGCATCACCACCACGACAGCGGAGTAGTAGCAGGCTATCCATGCTGTTCCTCACTCTCTTCACACTACTTCTATCTACCTCTTCCTTCTGCCTGGCGCAATCCTCTTCTCAAACTACCTTTCAAGCACCACCATCCATACCTCGATCTCAATTCAAGCTCACTTCGCTGTCCCGCAGTATTGAGCTAGGTGGTGCAACGAGCAAAGCTACGACTGTGTACTCGTTACGGCCCTCTACTTCTTCCACTGGGGGCAGCAGTGAAGATGCAAATGTCTTCGTATTCGCATTGGATGCGAAAGAGGCTGCTAATCTGAGCTGGATTGAAGCCTACACCGGAAGGACGGGCAACACGAAGAAGTCTGTTCAAGTGGAGAGATTGGCCAGTCCTTCAGGTGGAAGGTAGGTTTCCTTTGCTACTTTTATACCTTTCTGCCCATCTATTTGTATAATCAAGCTTACCATCTCCGCCCTTTCCTTGTGTTCCTTTCTCTCGTGATAATAATGCACCTTAAACCACGACGACGACGACGACGACGACGATCACAACCGATGACTACAGAGCTACTCAATACTATAAAGCAACACTCCCAGCATCATCGAACGACAACAACAATGAAATAAGTCTATCGGTATATACTACATTCAATCATTACACAACCCCCAAACCAGCTACTCTACCTCAAGAAGCTGCAAATCAAGGAATGTATTGGGAAGGTGATCTATTAGGCGGTCACATCGTTAATCCAAGTGATGAATTAATGAAAGAAAGTATCAAAGTGAGAGTCAAGTGAGTGTGCTTTGTTGCCAATTATTCTTCCGTTTTGCGTGTGTGCGAATGGACCTGAGTCTTGAGTTGTCTTTGTGTTCTAGATGCCCCACTCCTCGAGCTGCGGAAGATATAGTACCTCAAGGATGGACAGCTTCACATACTCCTGGATCCGCGATTATTCAATTTACAAACACAGATACTATCACAGCTACTTCGGGTGAACAGGTACGTCTGGCGATCTTATGTCCTGATATGTTGTCGTTTCAATGAATGCTAGCTGTCCAGTCGGTTCTGACGTATGGCACTCGTGATATCCGTTTGCAGATTGCCTCTATTCACTATGAGCAACCTGAACCTGTTCTTTCAGTTCGGAAATTGGATAGAACAGTTCAAGTCTCGCATTGGGGCAATCACGTAGCTGTAGAGGATGAGATCTTGCTAGTGAACGATGGTCCAAAGTAAGTTCACCTTTTTGGACCAATGCATACTCTCGTACGAGACCTAAGCTAACATGAACTCGACAACAGACTTAAAGGCCACTTCTCACGTCTATCGCACCAAGCTCTCTCCTATCAACGCAGAGGAGCAGCCTTTGTAACTCCCCATACAGCCTCCAGTATCTCATATTCATTACCTCCCAATGTCTATTCGCCCTATTTCATAGATGAAGTAGGTAACGTATCGACATCTCGTTTCCGACCCTCATCCATCAAAGCATCGAATACAGCAAGCTTGAATTCAAAATCTACCAATATGAACTTGGGAAAATCACACTTACAATTGACACCTAGATATCCATTATTGGGAGGATGGAATTATTCATTTTCAATGGGTTATAAACAACCTTTAAATGATGTATTGAGGTACGATGCAAAGCAGGGAGGAGAGTACAAATTGGCTATTCCTTTCTTGACGGAATTGAAAAATGCCGCTTTTGATGATGTTACTGTTAAATTTGTACTTCCCGAAGGCGCTCAGTGAGTGATTCCATCCTTACTCTTGGCTACCTTTATGCATATGCCAAGAGAAAAAGAGAGCTGATGGTGATGATTCCTTTTTTTTGTGGCTGCTACAGTGATATCAAAGTCACCTTACCTTTCTCGGTAGAATCGTCAAATACAAACACGACATACAGCTATCTAGATACATCAGGTAGACCTACAATAACATTACACAATACCGCCTGCTCAGAAATACACGCTCAAGATGTCATCGTCGGCTATAAATTCACTTCTTTAGATTTAGTTCAAAAACCTGCTGCGGTAGCTGGGATCGCTTTGATTGCTTTCATAGTACTGGGGTTGAGCAGAAAAGTCAGTTGGACGATTAAAGGGTGATTAGCAAGAGAAGGAGCATTGAAAGACAAAGTTAGTAGAAGAGCGTAAAGATAGAAGTGTATAACGAGAAAAAGGAACATGCAAATTCGAATCAAGTGAATATGAAGGCAACCTAGCGGCTGACACTTCTATTCTAGTGATGCAAACCTTCGTGATGCAAACTATCCTTATGTGACGTTTCCACGACATTAGCTTTGTTCCCTACCACCGAGTACTTGCTCGCCCCAGCTGCCTGATGACGCGTGACGAATGAAGCACCAAGCAACATCCGCGACGGAACACTCATCTCCCCCAGGTCACGGTATAAAAGTATTCCTATTCGTTGTCGGTGATTGCACATACGTGATTCCAGTCAGGGGAAGGGCATACTGTGATGGTCGTTCCATCTTTGTGTCCTGCCAGTTCGTTAAGATCATATCGAATATTTCGCCATCGGCTTCTTCCTGCTGCGAGACTTGTATGCTGTCCTACAGCGATGAAGCACCAAAATTAGGCATGTGTTCAACAAATCATGTGCTAAGCGCTTACTAGTCTGGGCCTGCCTCCGTTCAAAAGAGGTACAGGCTCAGCTCGGGACGGCTCCGCGAAAGCCGTCCAACTCGACCCGACCGAAGCCTGTCGTGAAGCGAGAGGTCTAGCTCGCTCAGAAACGAGGGGTCTAGCTGGCTCATCATACGCTCTAATAACTGACACCAGAGACCGTGATAGCGCAGCACTTTCTTGGCTGTAAAGGCTTGCACTTCCTTCTGATCCCGAGTATGATCCGTACTGCCGAGACTTCTCCAGAGTGCTGAAATCTTGACGAGAGCTGGCAATGATCTGAGCCGATTGGCTGTGCGTATGAGAAGGTCTCGTAGGTGGTCGTGGAGGCAAAGGCGGGGCAGCCTTGGAGAGCTCGAAGTCATCCGCCCGCGGAGTCGGAAGCGGTTTATCGAAACGAGGCGTTGCAGGTGTCTTTGGTGGTGGTATTTTTCGTGGGGTTGAGCGATTCTTAGCTGATGCAGGAGGACCTGAGAGGTGCGCTCTTGGAGCCATGCCTGATTGAAACAGCGTGTCTTTTACGGTGCCTAGTCCACACGATATGACGCTGACTGGATCTCTCCTCGGGTAGATTATGACTGTTTGCTCGAACTCTTCAAGGTTTCTACCAGAGTTTGTACGAACAGATGTCTCTGACATCGACCGACTATGAAGAGTAGAGACTCTGCTGCCTTGGGAGGAGAATATGCCTCGACCCGTTCCTGATTCGTATCCTGGGTCGATCTCTTCGTAGCCTGAGTGTGCGGAACGCCATGATGCTTTCCTGAGACCTTCAAAACTCATCATTCGCATAGGACGACGTCCTGGAGTCACCGATACAGACTTTCGAATGGTGATAGTATCGAGTCTAACACGCGCTTCGATAGACGTGGCATCAGGCGGATGTTCCAGAAGAATAACCAAGGGAAGCTTGCGTTTGGTCCAGCTGCTTGACGATTCTGCATCCCGCTTTACCATGATGCGGATGCTTGACGTTCCATATTCTGCCGACTCGATATGTGGAGAGCCGAAGGGCGTAGTGGCTTGAGTGAATGTACTAGATGCAGGAGTTGGACAGGCAGATGCCATAGCTTGACATCCCCTGGCGGTCATTTTGTCGCCCTCGACAGTCATTGGCTTCGGTATCCTAGCCATCCTTCGCTCAAAATCCCTGTATAAGACTCCTTGGCTACCTGATCCCAACAATATCGCTTGCTCTGGAGTTCCTTTCTCGTGCAGGCCTTGATACATTTGCGGTCCAAAGTTTTGCAGAAAGTCTGTCGATACTAGATCATTTGGCGCGAAGCCACGCACAATTGGGAGTCCTGAAGTGACTTGTGGTCGATAGCTATCCGCGTTCAAGAACAGAGTTGACGCACTCGACCTAGATACGCCAGGAGAAGAAAGAGTATGTAAGTGCCGAGAGTGTCGAATCGCGGATCCTGTCTTGAAATCAAGCTGGACGGAGACAAATTCAAAGTTCTCATTTGGCCAAGTGCCATTCTCGTCAGTATACGGTTCGAGCTGCAGAGAGAAACACAGCAGACTCCTCGGCACAGCCAGTCTTCCTTCTGCTCCTTCGGAAAGGTTTCTACGGCTGGAATTTGGACTGAACGGGTTGGTGGGAGTTGCCGGCGCGCAATTGTGATGGTTCCAGGCAGCTGTTGCGGTGGGCTCGACCTGGTACTGGATATGTCTATCAAGCGTTAAGCTCACTCGAGCTCCGCCAGTCAAGCTGTGTTTCAGCAAAGGGCCGGTATCTGTGACTGCATTTTCAGACTGGGAGGCCGCTAGAATCTCGATAGGGGAGCCTATAGTATCCTGACCCCTGTCAGACGTAGCTATAGACCCTTTTACTCGCACGAACGAGCGGAGGCGGTCAAGGTTATCTTTGTAAGCAGATTCTTGTGCTGCTGATGCACTCGAAGGTCTGCTATTAGTCCTAGTAGATGACTTGTCCAAGTGACCAAGATCGTGTTGTGCTTCGAACAATTTTGCATTCAAGGACAGATTTGGGCGATGTCTCGAGGTCGGCATCTGACACAACAGACCGGCGACGAGGCCTGAAGAGTACTAGATCTAGCGTCTTGCTATTCGTATTGCTCAGTGTACGCTTGATAATGTAGCGGTGAGATGGAGAGGTGACCAGCACTCGGAAACTACCCTGTTGCTCTGCAAGATTTGGGTTGTGCAAGTCAGAGACAGCAGTCAACGCCAAAGTCTGCAAATACGTTTGCCGGCGTGCAAGCGCGGGCGGTGCTAGCAATGCAGTGACACAGCTGGGTGTTGGTTACGCATAAAAACAGCTCTCGTGGTCCTGTATCGTCGGTCTCCTGGAGCTGCAAGTGCGCATGTTTAAGTGCCCGCTTGTTGGCATGATCGCGTCGCAGAGTGCCTGAAACTACGGAAGCTGGCAGTCTTGACAGGGACGACGAGAGAAAGCCAATCCTTTCGACTTCATGCTGGACTATTGCGTTTTAAATAGCTAGTGAGTGCTGATGGGCCTCCGCCCAGGTGTAATACCTCGAAAGACTGGGTGCTGATCACCTCCGAGTGAACTCTGTGCTTGCGTAGAAATTCTGCAAGACCTGCAGAGCACGCAGGAGGGGGTCGGCAATCTTACAAGACAAGTCTTCTTTGTGGATGGGGGCTGCTGGCTAGGCTTTCAGGTTGTATGTTGATGGAGCAGAGCGAAAGACCATGAGCCTCGTGTGTCCTCAGCTGATGGATCACCTGGGTGGTCGATCTACATGCAAACGTGCAGAACCGCATGGCAGAAAAAGTCATTGTATTGCAATTGAAAAGCTAATATATGTATATCCATTCTTGTTCCCTAATTCTCTTCGACAGCTAACGTGAAACGAACGAACCTTGAAGAACATAATGAAATACCCTACTTGCATTGGAGACCTAAACGTACTATAATAACCGAACAGAACAGAATAACAACGACGACGGGAACTATACGTTTGTGCACCAAAGGACGAAAGTTGAAATGACCACTAGCTTGATATATATATATGTGCGTGTGTTGAGGCGGAATTTGCGCGGGAAAAGTTGAAATGGAGCTTTGAACTGAGGACGAATTGGCTGCGGTGCGGCATGATCAAGTACGATGGACGTATACGATTCTCTGATTTTAGTCGATGGTGTCTCAAACATTAACCTTGTGACTGCCCACTCCCGCGAGAATTTAATATTGCCTTTTCCACTCCACCCCTGTAACTTGAAACTGGCACTCCTCGAACTGCTAAACCCCCTCCTTCAGAATACTAATGAGGACTGCCAGTACTGCATCCAGCCGCTTGTTTACTTTCTCCAGCCTACAGGAGGTGTGGAACCCCCGAAGATACCGAGTGAATCATTGGCCTTGTCTACTGCTGAAGGCAAATCTTCGTTGCTGTGGTGAGTTCCATTGGTAGGTCTGCCAGAGCCGTTTCTGCCACCTCCAGGTGCACCGTAAGAAGCTGGTGCTCCGTTGGCATTGGCAGCATCGGTGAAGCCATTAGCCCCGTAGCCGTTTTCGTAGCCATTCGCACCAGGATAGCTCATCTTCCTCTGGTGGGCATTCGCAGCAGCGAGATATTGAGCATAGGCCGAATTTGCAGACTGTTGAGAAGCATGTGCATGTTGAGTAGCGGAGGTAGCAGCAGAAGCCTCGCTACTAGGTGCGCCATTCGCGCTCCTCATGCTACCATTGGTAGAAGCAGATGCAGGTGTCGAACCAAAGCTGCTGAGTGGAGTCTGCGAGGCGGTGGTGGAGCCAGAGGAAACTCCTGAGTGCATCGGAGCACCTGGCATGGCATAGAAAGCGGCTGGAGGAGGTGCGTAACCTGCTCGTGCGAGATACGGGTTCGATGCATAGCCGTGGTCGATAGCTTGAGCTGGGTGGTGAGGATGATGGTGAGGGTAGCCTGGCATCATCATAGGTCCGAGGGCTACAGAAGATGCATGTCAGTGAGGCTTCGCCGAGCAGAGTACCCGACAGGCGCTTACGCATAGGCATGCCCATAGGGTTGTAACGGCTGGGTGGCATCATGCGGTTTCGAGCTAGAGACACTGGTAGTCTCGCAAGCGGGTCACCCTGCACATTTATGCCATTTGGTCCAGTGACATTGAGTGCTTGGAAGCCCTACCATGTGCAAAAAGATGATCAATCAAGTGTCCGGATTACAAGTTGCAACAAACACCTGGTCGGCTTACCTTCGGACCCCTTCCGAGTTCGTACTCGACCATTTCACCTTCGGCCAGCGTCTTGAACTGCGCATCACCTTGGATGGTAGTCCAGTGAATGAAAATGTCGACATCACCAATCTCGTTTGGCATGTTGTCCCAGATGAATCCGAAGCCTGAGACGAGAAAAATGCGATAGGTTCAAATTTAGCTTCTGCAGGTATAAATATAGAATGACCAGCTTAAAGGTTTTAACGCATACCTTTAGTAGAGTTAAAGAACTTCACAACACCGTGTCTTCGAGGCCACATTGTCGATACAGCTGGATTGGGATTGTGGTGAGGCTGCTGACTTGAGTGGCGTGGGTGAGGATGGTAGCCAGGATGGTGGGAGACATGGCCTCTGTGACCTGGATGACCAGTGTAGCCATGCTGAGGATAGTGCGGGACGGGCGATATGGATTGATGCTCGTTCATGCCAGGAATACGCTGGGTGGAAGGTACCGACGAGTTTGGACCGAGAGAGGTATTGGCAAATTGGCTCGCTAGAGCATCGAAAGCTGAAGCTGCTGATGGGGAAGTGGAAGAAGGTCCTCCAACGACCGGAGATTTCAAAGCTGGCAAATTCATTGATGCGGATTGTCTGTGTCCAGACTGGGTAGGACCGTTATTTCCAGCGTTGTTGTGGTTGTTGCCGCCTGCTTGAGCCGATGGAGGCCCCCCTGGTAGCGGAGCGAATGCGTCGAAAATTGATGCAGACGACGATGAATTTGACGAAGCTGGCTGATGTGATGACAAATGATGACTGCTTCCGTTGCCATTAGCAGGCGGCTTTCCAGAAAGCAGCGAGCCTTGCGGGTTACTCATCCTAGCAGCAGAGGTGTGGGAAGATGTCGATTCCAGTGAAGTCATTCCAGTGGGCGCTTGGTGTGTATGAGCCAGAATGTGAATCGTGGCCAGACGAGAGACGTAGATCTAAACCAGTAAGAGTGAATGCAAGGTGGGTTTGCACAACCTAACAGGCTTGTTTGCTATGGTATGTGCTATATATATGCAGCAAAAAGTTCGCTTCCATCAGCTTTGCGAAACACTTCTTAGGCGGACTTGATCAGCCCCATGTAGGCAGCACCTTGAAAATCACCTACAGTTACGTACGGCACAGATTGCTCGTTGCTGATAGACTAATAGCAGTACACTACGACTAATCGAGTGGATTGTTTGCAGGTGGTCACCAATTGGAACTGCTGTACTCCCCCGATTCTGATTGCTGCTACTTCTTCTCGGTTCGCTCGATGCTAGCTTGCCGTGGAACTTTATGCGCGCGCGGCCTCGCAGTGTCTTCCAAAAATTTGGCGACTATGTGCAAAGATTGGCGTGGAGGTCTTCGAGTGAACAAGCTTGCAGTTGATGCGTGGGTACGAGTTGAGTTGAACGGAAAGGGAAGATAAGATGGCGGACTGGGCAAAACTGTGCACTAATGACTTCTTCCTTTACGGACGCTGACAGGTCTCAAGCGTGTTTGGTGCGCTTTGGTTGTCGGGTTGAAGAGGAAAGATGCCGAGAGCCGCAAGTACAGTGACGGTGACTAGCGTGTGATCTTGATCTCTTTCTGAGGTGCTTCTGCTGTTGCTGCCGGTATTCACTGACAAATCTCTCCTCTGTCTGATGAGGCGCGCTTGGGCTTCTGGATTTTTTTTCTCTGATTATGATGTCTCGCTCTCTGATCTGCTAATAGGGGCCGACTGTCCGCAGGCTCGGACGGAGGTAGCCAGACACAAATTTGACAGCTCTGTAGATGAACAATAATTTAAGAACTGTGTAGGAATAGATGCAATGCTACGACACCGTAGACATGTATGATATGGCAAAAGCAGATCATCATCTCTCAATCTCTTCACTTTTGTGATCTTCTTCCTTCCGCCCCCCGCTAAAAAGTTTCACTTGTCTAATAAGCTAATCTTGGTCGCCCGGAATGGGAAGAGGATATCGTACCGTCATGGGCTGTCGCACCACACATACTGTAGCCAAACATGGCCATCATCATGAGCGGGCCGTATGGATATAGCAGGCCTTCGCCTACCGGTACATCGCTAGCGACCTGATTATTGTTTCGCTTCGCAAGCTATCTGCCAAAGCACGGCATCCTGGTCCGGTCACGTGCACATACATACTCCGGCCAAATGGAAGCAAGGACTTCTGTGATTTCAGGCTCTCATTGTCGCGCACGCGTCCTCGTCTCTTAGTACGATAGTGGGGCTAGTGGCCTGTACACCTGCGCTCTGAAGGTTTATCATCGATAAAATAAGATGAACAGTCGTTTACAGGGAGTCCGACAATTCTTCGAAATGGGCGCTATCTTTCGTTTTGGGCGGAGGCCTTTCCAGCGAAATACACGCTCATTTCGTAATCGCACAGTCAGTCTGTCAGGGTGTAGAAAGTCAACGTTTCTACAAGCGCAAGACAAGTACATTGTCGTTGAGCATAGTCAAAACTCAAGAGAAAGCGAGAATCGACAGCGATGAAGATCGCTTCATGGTGTATAGCCACGCCTCCTCAAGTCCGGTGGATGCTGAAACTCGGGGTGCATTTGGATCGCAGATAAGCTATCCGAGAAAAGGTTGACGCGTTAAGCAGATTATTACTCGGCAAGCGCAGTACGTAACATAACTTCACTGCTGCGACCAACGACTTCTTGATATTTGTGAGAAGGCGGCCCTATTTTGTAAGGCTTAATGTCTCAGCGATTTCAATTTTTCCTTCGCCGAGTTGATATCAGACCAAAAGCTGGCAGTGTCGTACACAGTGTTGTGCCTGTACCGTATAGTCAAAGAAATTGCACGAGGTCTTATAAACATGCTTTGGCGCGATTGAATGATAAGAGGGAACTGTCTCAGGGTCCTGCTATCACGCCAGCTTCTGTCATACTTTGGTATTCGCCTACCGCTTCTATTTCCTATTTTCCTTGCCATGTTTGCAGCTTTTCCCCATTATATTACCAAAGACTCGCATGTGCGGGTTATTGTCCAACACGTTCCACTTGCGTTGACACTATCATCTGCTCTAGCCATACAATTTGTGACACACCACCACTTTACACTCGGCGAGTACATCTCCCTGCATACAAAGCCCTATCTAACATGTCCGTTATTATACAACAATACAATTAAAACCTTCGGCTCGGTTCCGGCTCACCATCCGGTGGCGACAACACGTGGGGCTCCAGCTTGCCAATGTATCAGATGGGTACCGGTAAACGCATACAAAAAATAGATTCGACATGTGGCCCCCCCCCCCCCCTTCTGTATGTACAGCCAAGCTTGTCAAGGTTGTATGCATGAGCTCAAGCGATATCGTATGGCTATGTTGCTGCTTCCCGACAACAAGGCGATGGTTGTTGGCCGGCTGTAGATATATAAAGAACCGACCGCACCACGTATGTGCAACTTGAAAAACAGCCTGCTAACAAATCTGCTGAAGAACACTCCACAAAGACATACGTGTGAGATCCTCCAAGTCTTGGTACCGTTGTCTCGGCGGTGTAAGTGCAGGCTTGATGGTCACTGCCGTACGGCGATTGAGCCGTTGTCGATGCATACCGAATAGGCTATTTAGGAGAGTTTTAGCATATCTGACTCCACCGAAACCGAACTAAGAAGAGTATGTAAGGAATTGGTCGATGAAGAACCTGGCATCGTGAAATGTTTCGGTGAGATTACAACTGAAGCGCTTGGTGGTGATCGAGAAAGCAAAAGCAGAAGGGCAAGAACAGGATAGCTACGGGGCTGTGACTATCAGATACAGTATAGACATAGTGTTTACCTTCATGCTGTGTGTGCTTTGTGCTTCTTGGACTTCCTGCTGGGCTTTTGCCTGCTTGCCATCCTTGCCGCGGCCACGCGATGTAGACCTTTGTTGTATCTCGTTCGAACGGGCAAAATGCAGACAACAGCTATCTAGGTCACAGAGAGTTTGTGCTTACAGCAAGAGAGGAAGAGAGGAAGAAGCAAGCACAGACGGCATAAGAATCGCAACTGTACACCACGAGTCTAGCTCAGACCGTTCAATAGCATTGTTGGTGGAACGTTGGCTGGAGCAGCAACATCATCGCAATTGCTACTTGAAAGGACACTTGCAAATACCCTGGTTATCGGAGGTTACTCGAGGCTCGAAGAAGTCTCCACTGGATCACTCCCATTGTGATAGACCCCTCGCTCTTGTGTAGGCGACCTGCTCTTCCATTTCTGCCGTGACGATTGCAACGATACATTCGATCTCCCTCCCGAGCAAAAGATCAAGAAACTGAGGAAGCTCGTACTGCCAGCAGGTCGGCTAGGACGAAGAGACGGGAAGCTTGGTCTCAGCTGACCTCGGAGAGCATGCCTTTTGCTCGTCCGTCGTCGAGTCCGTCAGGCGGGACGTCACATTCTTCTCCTCATCAAGCCAGCTCCCTCGACCCAGCAAAACTGGCTACGCCATGGGATGCGCAATCCCTCGAGAAACAGCTCGAGATGATGAAGCAAGAGGCAGCTGCATCTTCTTCTTCTTCTTCGATGTATTCATCACCTAATCGCCCTCTAGCGATAGATTTGCCGAGATCACAAGCATCACCCAATATTAACGGCATAGCAGCATCTCTACAAGAGATGGCTTCTCCAGATTCGCAAGCCATGAGCTCAAGCTCCTCCGCATCTCCACCTGAACAGTACTTTCCATCCCATCGAGCACTGAAACAACGACTATTCCAAATGTCCGACGACGACGAAGAAGCGAGCTCAACGGTGGCGAACTCAGCCCATGCCGACCCATCTCCCAGCTCTCACGGCCGCTACCGTGCAGACCGAAGCAATCCAGTCCGACAATCCATAAGCGCTTTGAGTGGAGTGACGGTCATTGGAAGGGGAAGCATCAGCAGTAAGCGCGACAGTCAAGGCTCGATCAGCACAATAGGCTCCAAGAGAAATAGCATCGAAGAAGGTCGACCGGGCGCAATGTACAGGACAAAATCAGACAATGTTACAGCACCTTTATCAACAGTAGCCAAGAGAGAGTCGCAGGAACAGGTTCAAGAGGATATAAAAGAAGATTCCTTGGATATGCCGTCGGCTTTGCATCTCCTGCAGATGTACCCACGCGCAGCTTCACCTCCTCGGAACTTCGATGATGATAGAGAGGCACAGCCGGTGCGTTCAAGATCCGTATCCCCTCACTCTGTTTCTCCTCGGACGCAGAGATCCACCCCTTTGCCTGGCTCTACTGAAGGTGGCTCTCGACCGGTGCGGCGGCATTCTCGTAGCAGCATGGCAAGCGAATTGTTGATGTCGCCGGTGACGGGCAATTTGTCGATGACGGCACCTACTTCGGCTTCTGAACAAGCGCCTGCGTCGAGCTTGCCCTCCCCGTTAGATGCTTTTGTCTTTGGCAACCAGCTTGAACGCACTACAGAACCTAGCCCTTCTTCTACTTCTGGCATTTCCGTCAGCCCAGCTCCGATCCCCGAAACAACCTCCTTACGCAACTTGGTATCTACTTCAGCGGACGGCGACTCGCCTCGAAGCAGGCGTACAATATCTAGCTCACGATCAGTCTCTACGAATGACCTAGCGCACATAATGCGGTCATTCTCGTCACGGTCGCGGAAAGCTACAGGACGGCGGCAAAGCACACAAGGTCAACCTTTAGATGAAGCCGGTCCGTCTACTTCCATTCCAACAAGTACATCTGCGGATCCTGTGCGAAGATCAACAAGAGGCAGTCGACAACCCTCAAACAGTGCTTTGAAAGATCTGATCCGTCAGAAGAGACGAATGGCATCAGCTCCGTTTAATACTTCAGCGTCAGTGAATACCTCAGGCACAACTTCACCAATCATGGCTAGTGGAGCACAGTCGCCCGTCCTTGCCGTACCACCGGAACCTTCAGCTGGCGAAGGGAGCGCGCTGCGGCGAGCACGAAGTCGGCGAGGATCAGCTGCTTCCACTGGTCTTAGCCTCAACTTTGCCTCCCATGGCTTTGAAGAGGCCAGAATGCGAGCACTGCGAGGAATGGGGGATGTCGTTATGACCCCATCAGTTGAGGTAAGAATCTTGTAGGAACGGTATGAGGACGCCTAACTGATCTGTACACCCACAGGAATGGAAGCTCTTGGGACTAGATGAGTCGTTGAACGAACGCAATGGGTCGGAGAGTTCGGGATCGGAATCAGATACGAGCTCGTCAGAGTCCAGCAACGCTGTCGAGGATAGCGATGACGTGCCGTCGCGCCTGCACAAAGTGAAGAAGAACAGCGAGAGTACGACAGTGGATTCAGCATATCGGCCGCGCATGGGGTCAATTACGGCCTTCAACCAATATTATGGCTCGGCCCCGCCTCCTTTTAGGGAAACCTCGCCAGAAACGCCAGTACGCCGGTTGTCGAACAGAGATGGTGATGGATCGGCTCCCGTTTTGTCGCGTTCCTCCTCGAAGACCTTGGGCCTAAACAGCAATGGCACTAAGAAAAAGAAGAGAGCGCCCAGAAAGTCCCGCGATGAAGCCGATACTAGCTCAGCCATAGACGACGAATCCAGCACTGACAGCGAAATTATCCGCACAAGTCAGAAGGACGGCGCATTGCCAACGCTGTCGCGACAGTCGCTGAGCATGCCGACTGGTGCCCATATCCCCGGACTTGATGCAATTCGACAGGCGGATGCAACTGCAAGCGATAGCACGCAAGGGCTCACATCCACTCGCAATTACACCAACGCGACCATACATGCGTCGCTGCCTGCTTCGCCAGTACCAGCATTCTCGCCATCTAGAGCTTCTTCGCCAATACCGCTGACCCTAGGGGGCCCTGCCGACCCAAGAGCCTACAGCGCTGTGACCGGGCTCCGCGACATCAATTCGTTCATTGTCCAAGGAGAAGCTGGTAAAGGAGCCTATGGTTTAGTGCGCAGAGTGAGGGAGAAGGGCGCGGATGGACGGCCAACTGGAGTAAGGCCAAATTTTCAGTTGAGCCACAAAAGCAGGCGCTAACTACCCTTGCAAATCTTCAGCCGAATCTTATGCTCAAGTATATAGTCAAACAACGCATATTAGCGGATGCGTACAAGCGACACAAGGTTCTAGGTGTCATTCCGATGGAAATACATGTTCTGGACTTTATTCGACGCATTTATCGAGGGCCAGGGCATCCGTCTCGCGATCCAGTCAGCCAGCTCAAGAGGCTGCATGGTATACCACCGCCGACGGCCCCCGCTACTGCCGAGCAAGCTGCCAACCAGACCCTTTACGGTCACCCCAACCTTTGCCAAATGCTAGACTTCTTCGAGGACGCCGAGAATTACTATCTCGTAATGTCCTGCTTTGGCAATGGTCAAGATCTCTTTGACTATGTCGACGCTGCCCCAATGGGTCTGTCCATCATAGAATCTCAATCGTTCTTGACTCAGATTGTGGACGCTGTCGCATTCCTACACTCCCACGGCGTTGTCCACCGCGACATTAAAGATGAAAACATTATCCTCGATGGAAAGGGTGGGGTTCAGCTCATCGACTTCGGTTCAGCAGCGTATATCAAGGAAGGCAAGCCATACTTCGATACCTTTTCGGGCACCCTGGAGTGAGTCTTCTTTGAAAACAAGCCAGGTAACGAGGAAAAGCGCTGATCCGGACATCGCTATTACCAGTTTTGCTTCGCCCGAAGTCCTACGCGGTGAAAGATATGGAGGCAAAGAGACCGACATCTGGGCATTGGGGGTCCTGGCATATGTGATCTTCTGCGGCGAGGTCAGTGCGAAGCCATGACCCAGACGCGTGGCAAGACGGCGCTGAAACTTAGAACATTTTGTCTGATAACCTGTACAGTGTCCGTTCTGGTCAAGTGAAGAATCTCTCGCAGGCCTACACACCGGTTGTCGTTCGGAGGCAGCCCTGCAAGCTAAGGCCGACTCGCCAGAAGTTCAAGCCGAACTACATGCATCTAGTTCGGATATAGATCCGCACGATGCTGTCGACTTTGTTCACCAGTGTCTGCAAGTACACGCTCGGGAGCGACCTCCTGCCGTCCACTTAAGAAGGCATCGCTTCATATCCGGTAAATCTGGCTGGACTGGGACAAGAGGGTGGGAGACGCTCGACGGGTACAGTAGCGCAGCAAGCGGCTTCGATTCTGCCTAAAAGCATGTTGAATCGCTTGGCTCTGTGGGCACTGCCTCAACCATCCATCCTCAGCTCTCATCTGGACGACTGTGTGCATAGTACAGCCCTTGGGCTCTTGAACATGCTCAAGCTTTCATTTCAAAGCAATCTATTACCCTCTCACAAACAATTCCAGTAATCCAGGTACCCAGTACGGTACTCGACTTGGGAACGTAGTGCCCGCCATGAGACTTCCAAAGCAGATGTAACTAGAACACATAATTGTACGTGTAGCAGTTCCACCAAGCATGCAGTGATTACCATCATCTCTGTAAGAAGGCAAATGTAATCAAATATAGAGTAGAGTAAGAGGTGTCGCGCTATAGTAGTCCTGGTTGTCCCAGGCAAGGGCCACTTTTAACATGCGTGCAAGCCTTTAGAAGGATGTTGTAGCACCTCGCAACCGTTGCCTCTGTACCACTCTGGGTGCAGCAGCCACTACGTTAACTCCAGCAGGAGCTCACCTTGGGACACTCAGACGAAGGGAGAATGTCAGGCTTGATTTCCCCCTCTACGACAAACCTGCTGTCAAATGGAGGCAGCGACACGATAGCTCCAGACGTGGAGGAGACGGATCTAGAGGCAGGCAGAGGATCAGGACCAGGCAAGAAGTCGACATCAACAGCATCTGGCAATCAACTAGGACAGCCATCAGGCTCGATACACAATGGGAATGCAGCTCAAGGACAGATGAATGCAGCTCAACGCGAGCAGTCTATCTGGGAGCAATCGGCGTGCGTGACAAGCTCTCTGAGAACGGCGCAGCTTGCATACAACGAAAGGGGATAAGGACATGACTGATTAACGATTATATTGCATCAACCAACAGACATCCAGTCGCGTTATTCTTTCTACTGTTCTTCCGGTCTCTCGCCATTGTGGTCTACCTGCTGTGCGGCTTCTTTAGCAGTTCATGTGAGTGCACAGTGTACTCTGTGGTATCAGAACGCGCCTAATGCTCGACTTACTGTGCAGATGTGTTCTCTGTGAGTAAATCTCCATCGCTATTGTGTGAAAACTACGCTGCGCTGTTCCAAAGCTTTCAGCTTTGTGACAGGCTATGACGCTACACATGTACAGACCGTGACTGATCACAATTTATGGCAGACTGTGCTAGTGGTAGTTTTGCTCTCAATGGACTTCTGGACCGTGCGCGTAAGCTAAAAAGAGCTTGTGCAACAGGACAAACCTGGATCTGAAAGTTCTGTCTGTCCCCCTTCATTTCAATAGAATGTATCCGGACGCGTTCTTGTGGGCCTTCGGTTCTGGAATCAAGTAGATGATGACGGAACAAGGTAAGCTACTTTCATTCCGACTGCAAGGCTCTGCAGCAAAAGTACTCACGTCTCATTTTCCCTTTGTAGCTACTGGGTTTTCGAGAGCCGAGACGTAAGATTGATGGACTCTCGTCGTGTCGGAATACGTTCTAATTGCCCTTCACCTGGACAGCCATCTCAGCCAGCGAATGCTGTCGATTCCAAGATGTTCTGGATGGCGCTTTACGCTTATCCCGCAGCTTGGATAGCCTTGCTATTTGTGGCAATCCTGAAATTGTAAGCTTGTCTGTCGTGCCGGCATAATGCCAGGTCGATGCTGACCTCATGCACAATACCTAGCAACATATCGTTTTTGCCAATTGTCCTTCTGGCCCTGGTTTTCAACGTCACCAATGTGGTGGGATTCACCTATGCTGACCGAGACTCTAAGCGGAAATGGGCAAGTGGGATGGCTGCAAGTAGTATGTTCGGATCTATCGGCGGTGTGGGAGGCAGTATTGTCAGTGGACTTGGTGAGTCGTCCTCTTCCTTGCCGTCCAGTAGCTGTGTCCCAAACGGCTGATGAATATTTGCGTTCTGCAGTCCGTGGAGGGATATCCAAAGTACTTGGCTAGTTTCGCCATCACAGGGCTAGGGTGTAGCAACAATGATTATATGTGGGAAGCGTTCCAGAGTGCTTTCTTCGACAATCCGAACAATGGAGGTGTCTTCATGAATTTGATTACGGCATTGCTACGGATGCATTGACATGCTCAAGACCGGGTTTCTTTGAAAATGTATGCAGCTATATAGTCTAACCAGCTGATCCTGACTTCGCCGGACGATTGATTCACACATTCAACGAAGCGGGGCTCCGGTGATGCTCCTCATTATCACTGGATAGCTAAACCCTCGTAATTTTTCTTTTTGATTCGAGATCACTGAAGGGCAGATCGGCTTGCGATTCCATAAAGCCAACCGCATGGCTTACTTCCCGCAAACCAAAGGTGTTGCACGTGAACAAGTAGGTTCTGTCCGGCGATGCGGGCGACATCTGACACAGGACGAAATGAGGGGGTTTGTCCGATCAGTATCACATTTGCGACTACCTGAAAGCCGAAATCAGAAGCAACATCAAAGACAAGTTCGCAGCGTCACAAGCGCGTGGCTGGAAGTCTGCCCAATGGACGTCAGAGACATGTGTTCGGAATGAATGAATCCAATGAATCGATGCTGGGTGGTGTGGTGTTTCATTGGTACCTCGGAGGTGCATTCCGAAACTGAAATCGAGGAACTTCGATAAGGGTTTGTGTCGCTTCTTGCTGCATATATACATAACGAATCTTGTTGAGCGTTTTCGAACGAGCTTGCGCGAATAGAAGTAGCCTACAATAACGCGATAAGCTTGCCAGAAGTGTACAGAAAGCAATAGAGTCTGGATGGAGACTAGCTAGACTCCAAGTGTTCTTTACACCCGGGTAACTTGGCTAGCTTGGTCTAGCGGGTTCAGAGGGTGCCGTGGAATCATTTACACAACGGGTTTGCTGCCTAAGTGACTAGACCACTCTAGGGGTGACCCATACAATCATACGGGAAATTATGAGGTCTACACAGTAGACGTCCCAGCCGCCACGTGAGGTTTTTTTGAGCGGCGCTTTGCAGACAAGTGACAGGACGCATCAACGTCCGCGATCGAGTTTATCGGAACACTTTTTAAGTAGTGATAATTGCTTGCTTGGTTCGCGACCTTTTTGTCTCGTAGCTACGAACCTCCGAACATCTTTTCATTCTTGATTTTTGGCAGGAAGGAAGAATAGGAGAGATGCAAGACTAGAGAATAAACCGAGGAATAGGCCATCAAACGGTCGGATCGAAGGGATAGAGGAAGAGGGGCTGGTGTAAAGCTGCTCGTTCCCAGTATTAGTGGGTAGCTGTCCAATGTCTGGACCGCCGTCTGGTCCACGCGGGGACTTCCAACAACAGCAGCAGCAGCAGCAATACACCCAAGAGCAATACTACGCTATTCTACAGCAGCAGCAAGCGAGTCTGTTGCACAACAGCAACAATAGCAGCAACAGCTTGCACTTGCAGGCTATTCAGCCTCAGCAGCTTCAGGGTATACCTCCTCAGCAGCAGCAGCAGCAACAGCTACAACGTGTTGCTGGAGGAGGCACAGGTGGACCGACTTCCTCTTCAGGCAGGCAGCAGCAGCAAGGCCAAGGACCAGTGAATGCAAGTAGCAACACCAACGGCATCCCCGGCAGCAGTCTCAGCAAACAACGCAGAGACTCGATGGACGGCGGCGACGACTCCAGGGATGGCAACGGCGCTGGCTTGAACAAGGATGGCCAGCAGCACAAGTTTTCAAGAAGCAAAGGCGTGAGTACTGTAAAGAGTCCTATCCTTCTCACTGCGCGTTTCAGATGGCACGACCGTGCAACGTGCACTCTAAGCACTACGACAGAGCAATCGTTCTCGTCATCACCATCATCATTGGCACTTGACCTTTGCATACCTCCCCGGACTGCCCAGTCCAACTTCGAACTCTCGCCACCAACCGCCACAAGCGTATGTGTACTGACACTGTCTACTTCACTCGCAGGCCTGTCAGCAATGCAGAGCAGTCAAGCAACGCTGTTCTGGCGCTGCAAAGCATCCGTGCGAACGATGTCAGCTGTGAGTTCTATTCTCAGTCTTTTTCTCTATGCTTCTACCCCGCTCCGGTTTTCTCCCTCTGCACTACTGCCTCTACCTAATGCTTACGCTATCACTTCTTCCCTAATTTGCGCTTCTCCGACCACGACAATTTCCCGTATATTCATCGTGATTCGCATGCTTCAATACGCGTTACAATACTGCGTCATACCGTTCATGCGTCTATCGCGATCTTCAGGTACAAGCTTGAATGCGTCTTTTCGAAGGAACCCCCTCCGCCGAAAGATCCTACAAAACAACCCGTCAAGAAGGCTGCCACGAAGCAAGCATCCATCGACCCTGAAGCAGGTGCTGCTGTTCTTCACAGGTAGGTTATGCTTTGTAATTCTCGCGGGTGCCCAGATTCTGAGCTAATGGATCAAATTTTTCGCATACTTTGTATCTTGTACTCAGTCTGAGAGCTATCACGGAACGATTGCGCACTATTGAAGATCAGATCGCTGTGCAGAATAAGAGCCTAGGCAATATCTCCATCTCTGGCAACTCGACTATTACCGAGAATCACTTCGCTGGAAATGCCTATGGCTTTGACGCCGACATGAAGCCACACCTGCGTGGTGCTAATGGCAACAGCGACGAGAATGCTTCAATAGACGGCACTCAGGGGGACTTGCACGATCCGGTATCGACAGTCTCCAGCGCAATTAAGGATCTGGACCAAATGCTTAGCAACGTCGGCAGCAAGGTTCACATGGCCAAGACCAGCGGTTCCGGAAGTCCTAATTCCATCTTCTCAGGGCATGCAGCTGGATCAGAAAAAGACTTGAGTCCGAAAACCTCGGGAAGCATTTTTGGCACTTCGGGATCCGGCAGTCGAGATTCTAAAGACAGGAGACCGACATACGAACCCGATGTTCCGGATGCTATCAGCCGAGGGTTCGTCACAGTCGAAGAAGCTCAACAGCTGTTCGATTTCTACTTTCAACGTTGCGCTCAGTGGACTCCTCCACTAGATGCTCACAATGATCGCAACATGTACCACGTCCGTCGGCGATCCACTTTCCTATTCCACTCCATTCTTGCGGTAGCGTCGTACTTCTGCTACGTACCTCAAGGCGAGAATGGCTTGCGAAAGTATTACGCGATCGTGACGACGCTCGTCGAATCCCTCGCACCTATCGTCGTCTGTCCCAACCCTGCAGAACTTACTGTTGATCTACTCATGGGCTTGCTTATCTGCATTCTCTGGAAGCCAGTGAGGTGTGGCTCTGCCATGCAGTTGGGTCCAGCTGGATTCTCGGACCTACAAGCACAATCAAAAATCAATCCCTCTTCAGGATATGTCCTCGGCGGACTAGCACTCAGAATAGCACAGCTACTTTCACTGAGTCGGAAGGCCTCTCACCTCGCTTCGCCTCCCAATGACAAGGAAACTATTGGCGCATGTAGACTGTGGCTCTGGATCAATCTGATCGACAGTCAAGGCGCCCTTGCCGAAGGCAAACAGCCTGCCCTGGATGCGAGTGATGCTCTGCGCAATACACGACTGTTCGCAAGCTGCAAGAATAAGCCTGGCGATGTACGCCTCGCAGCTATGGTAGAGCTCTAGTGAGTCTGCTTATTATACCCCGCCTCATGTTCGCACAGACTGACGTAAACACGTGAACTAGTGCTGCCGTTGTGCCCATCGTTGCTATGCACCATGGCGCTCAGAAGACCGATTTCAGAGCTTTGTACAGAGCGAACAGCGTTCTTGACAAGCTGAGCGCATACTGGAACCCTCGTATAGAAGGAGCTTATCGGGCAGGCGATCAACTGGCAGCAACCTTCTCCAACATCTTCGTCCCTTTCGTGCGACTGGTCCTCAACGCTGATGTGTTCCGTACATGGCTCATACGGCAGAAGCAGACGTCAAAGGATGGAGAAATCGACACTGATCACTCAAGAGAGTCTCTGACGAGCGAGGAAGCTCACTGCATCGGCTTTGCTGTACAAGCGGCGGAAGAGATGCTTTATTACCTGTCAAGCCAAAGTAAAACAGACGGAGCCGCAAGGAAACACGATTGGGCTCCTCGGGACATGTCAACTGGCCATCGACCGGGACTGAACCTCGATCCAGATGTCGGCAAGCAACTTGCAGGGTCTGTTGATCAAATCCTCTTAGTTGTCTTCGCCTTTCCTCCGCTCTTTCTGGCTCAACTCCGAGCCTCCAATATCGTCAACTGCGATCTTGACATGGCACCGGAGATCACCAACGATCTTTGGAGTGTCGGACTACCCGCAAGATCACTTCTCCCAGCCAGCAAATTCATGAGACTTATGGAACTCTCGGCCGAATTTTACGAAGCTACCGCGCCAAATCGCGACTTCCCATCCATCGAACAAGCGACGCTCCTGCGAAGCATCGCTTGTCTGTCCGTTCCGCTTGATGGACCACCTCCATCTCATATAACTCAAGCAAATGGCAGTATCGAGCCAGGCCAGATGGACGGAGCGGCCTGTGCTGTCCCAGGATTCGGCGGCTCTGATCAAGTCATGAACTGGAATCCTCTACAAGGCAGCAAAGCGCATCAAGAATATATGCAGCAGATCGCGTCTAGCTTGCCGGGGACGAACCCCAGCCTCGAATATCCTTACAACAACATGGTATTCGCTAGTGACGGCGCAGACCGCCTCGAATCACTTCTACAAAACAATCTTGCTGACCCGACCGCTTCAACATCCCTTCTCGGGTCGTTCGCAAAGATTGATGCAGATTGGAATGCCTATTTCTCGCCATCAGGCATAAATGGCGGAAGCAACTACATGTTTCCCGACCAGGCCAGCGCTTCCAGTACTGGCAATGGAGCATCCACGAATCTTAATCTCGAGGCTTTCCGCAGCAACTACAACAACGGCGCAGGAATGCATTCCGTATCGCGGCTACCCGGCCAGTCTCCGGATTCTGCCCACAGTTTCTATTCCGGCAATGGCTTCAATGTAACTAATTCGCCAGTTCAAGTCAGCTACGCTCAGCAACCTGGCCGTTCGAGACAGTTCTGAGTATCCGCGTTGAGTCATACCTAAGCGCAAATCTCAATGTGAAATGGGATGGTAGTCGATGGACACTCTTTATTCAACAAACAATCATTCATTACATACATATTATTCAATGCTAGTATTTCATTTCCCTCAGTGCATCAGAAGTCAAGTCCTCGGTTTACATTCAGCTTCATACGTATCATACTCATCATTCATTTTTTACAATTGGCTTCTGTATCTATAAAGGGGTTAGTCATGGAGACGGCTAATTTTCGTTGTAGTCTTCGTTTCGTAACCTTCGGCATTTGTTTGCTGTCGGGCTGCTTCGAACATGCCATTGCCGCTGTTTTGTCGAGCCGATCACTCTGCCGTATCGGTTCACGCATTGTATGTTCGTCTTCAATTCAACAGCTGCACAAGGGGGCAACGACTTCTCAAACCATCTCGGGTCACTACTGGGATGCTATATACGACGGTCACTTCAAGGTCCCTAACGTACAAGAGTTTCGCCAGCTTACGATGCTCAAGGTGCTTGATCGTGGCCAGCGCTCCAGCCAGCCGACAATCTCACAGGGATCACGAGTGGGGAAAGACTGCGTCTATTCAGGGCAGGGCCTACGCGACAGAAGCGAATGTGATACCTAAAGCTATTCTTATACGCTCACCGCCTCCTCCTGCTCCGACTACGCAAGGTCAGCCACCGGAATCCGCGACAAGCTTACACTATCCATCTACGCGTCATGATCAAATTGATGGCCTGCTGCATCACTTCCATGAGCGTGTCTTCGCGGACGACGGAAGCTGTGCAAGGATACCCGATTTATACGATCAACTCTCGTCGCAGGCAGGAAAGATGGTAGATCACGAACTACCGTTCGAAGATACGCCACAACAAGAGCGAAGGATACCGACTAGCACCAAGCAAGACGGAGGGACTTGGCTCAATAGCTGTAGAGCAGCCGAGTCGCGCCTGTCCTCCGAAAAAGCTGCTTATGTCGCACGAGAAGACGGCCTCGTGCTGGTCGCGCACGTTGTTAATGCTGAACCTCTACCCATCATGAGCTGGTCTCTGGGATTCGCAATCAATACGAAAGAGGGTTGTCAGTATATCGTATCTTGTAGTCACACTCTAGAGTCTGTAAGCACATGAGATCAGCCTAGCGAACGACTCCAAGCGCCACAATACACTGATGAATTCCGAACGCAGGCGATGCACGCTTACAAGTCGACGAATTCGCATTCTTCTTCAACCTTCATTGTGACACGGTCGGGTGGCCTGCATGCAGTCAAGTCTATAGCCTCATCTCTACCTCTTTACGACATTGTGCTTTATGATATTACCAATTCGTCAGAAAAGGCATTACGATCTGCGCCTGTCGCGCTTCATCCGCCTCCGCATGGCGCAGAACAGTCGCTCTTCTCCATGACGGAAGAGAAATGGAGGACGACCAAAGTCATCGGTTACAAGGATCCCCGCGGAAACGATGCGGAAGTGAGTCGCGTAGCCTTTCTATGTAGGACCGATGGCTGATAGACCCCTTCATTTACCAGCCTGGCACGTATGACGAATTGAACAGCATAGTACGCTTACAAGTGGTTTCGTTCAAAGTCCTTCCAGCTGATGAAGGATTTGCCTTCAGTCAATAGATGTGCTACCAACTCCAGGCTCCTCTGGCGGCCCACTAGTCTCGCAAAACGGTGCCGTGACCGCCCTAATCCGTGGATCGAGAATGGCGTATGGTGAGCGAGGTAGTGTGGGATTCGCTACACCGGCAGAGAAGATCTTCGAGGTAAGTGTGACTAGGTCAGGCGCCGATTGCATTCTTGCGTGCTAAATCACGTCTGCTCACACAGATGTTTCAGCTGCCCGGCTTGCGACGCCGGTCGTCCTAGCCCGTACAGCGATGAGACTACAGATTAGCAAATGTGTACCATCGGAACTCGAGCATATAGATCCCTTCAAATCGGCACGCATATGTATGTAGCGACTGAATAACGTGTAACGATACCGGAAAGGGTCAAGTAAATCAGGATGGCGAACGGCACGGCGAGAAGATCTATTTAGTCTACATAGAAATGGGATGTGACAAGGACTAACTGATATGAATGGGAGAAAAGGTTCTGAGTACTGCGTCTAGTATCGAAAGTTGAGTATGCGAAGAGATGGGGTTCCTCTGTATATGCGAGTCTTAGAAGCGGAAATTACGGAATGACGGGGAGGGATGGTTGCACGAATGAGATGATCCGCATGCTGGTAACGGCTCTGATAGACCTCTTGGCCAGTAGACGCTTCTCTAATGGGCAGCTGAGCCGTTACCGTTGGTTCGTCCAGCATTGGCACGCTTAATGCTAGTGGCACGTGCCACTTTTGGGCTCAT
Source organism: Cystobasidium sp. 2NF920 (assembly GCA_023628255.1). Classification (NCBI taxonomy): domain Eukaryota; kingdom Fungi; phylum Basidiomycota; class Cystobasidiomycetes; order Cystobasidiales; family Cystobasidiaceae; genus Cystobasidium; species Cystobasidium sp. 2NF920. Next base: position 147,220 of record JAMALA010000047.1, read on the forward strand.
TGCTTCGCCAGGTCGTTGAGATCTGAGCGTGAGGGTGAGGAGAAAGCACCAAAAAATCAGTACACGCGATCTCGTACGGTGCAATATGTAAACTATGATTGTCGAAAGCGACTCACTCAGGTTCAGGAGTCTTTGCACCTTGAGAGCGCAAGACGTATTTCTGGATATACTCCGGCTCAGGAAGTTCCATTTCAGCGATAACATCCTGCAGTTCCTTCAAGATACGCTCCTTCTCCTCTTCATCTCTTCTGCTTCCGCTGGTCAAGATTTCAGGTTCAGGCAAGTTCAAAGCTTCCAGTCTAGCGACTAGTTCTTCGTATTTTGCCGTGTCGCCAAATTTGGGCGCAGAGGTCCCAGCAGGGGACCAAGCTCCACTTCCGGTGTAAGGAGATGAAGGAATGGAGGCTACCATAGGCGCATTTGATGTTGTGGTGTTGGATGCTGCTGCGGTCGTGCTGTCCGAAGTAGTGAGCAGTCCGTCCGCAGTTTGAGGCGCAACTGAAGAAGCAATGACTGAGAGTTGGCGTTGGCCGCGTGCTTGGCTCAACCACGAAGGGTCAGGGAGTTCCATCTCGGACAATTCCTTGCTGTAGTTCAGGATATACGCGTAATGGGCTCAATCAGCACTGTGCCTTAGCTCTGTCAGAATTGATGTGTCTGCCATTCTCGCTCACCTCTGGTTACTGGCGCGTCTGCTGGCAGAGTGACTGTTGAAGCCATTGTTGCCTTCGATGCCTAGACCAGCAGTGGCAGGACTGGGGGACGGAGATGCAGATGCACCATTGCCATTGCCGTTGCCGTTGGTGTATGAGGAGGTAGTGCCGTTGTCGTTGCTGTGCGATGGCTGTTCGTTGCCATTGAGCACGATAGCTGCGGGCACTTCGGGAGCAGCAGAGACCATGGCTGAATGTGGAAGACGAGAGGGAGGGCGGATGAGCTGGTAATCTGTGTTGAACGAATGAGGATGTGTGACAGAAGCTATTCAAGCGCGTTTCTCGTTGTCGTCTGCAACTGTGCAAGTAGGAACGAAACGCGTCGAGCAAAAAAAAAGCTGGGGCTCAAGGTGAATCGAGATAGTGGCGAGACGAGATACTGCACTTCACATGTCAAGATGAGGCGCATTGCCCTTTGCAGTCCACACGCGACAAGCGCACTCGTCAAGCAGCCTAGTTATCACGTATCTGCATTGCGGGCATCGGGAATCGGAGGACGCGTATCATGGTGGAAAGACGGGATATGTGAGGGGAAAAAAGCTAAAACTGGAAGGCTGAAACTATTTACGACATGTATATTCGTTGCTGTTTTCATGATGAGAGGAGTTGTACTTTGGATAGGTCCTTGAGAAAAAAGATCTCATTCTTTGTTCATGACGGGAGAAAGGTTAACATAGTCAGTCAGATGTGTTGCTCTGGAACACTCCAAATCAAGCTGTTCATATCCTGTCCTCTTGGAGATAAAAACATGAATTGACTTTGCTTGAATGGTAGACTATACGAGCTGTGCATTCTGATCGTATGTTTAGTCGCTTCCGGCAATGAGTGGAGCTCTTTCACCGTCATCTCCGGTAAGGCCTGGGTTTCTAGCAGTGTAGAAGAGAGCCTTGACGATGGCGAGGAGGGAGACGATGAAGCCAGCAAGGGCGAACCAATGAATGAGTCTTGGGTGAGGTTGGTCTAGTTTCGATTCACGTTCAGCTTTATATACCCTACTAGCTCGACATAGGCAGGCAAACACTCACTGATGTAAATGGCCAACAGCTCCCAGGCAATGACAGCTGCGCCAGCTAGATCACCCTTTTGAGACTCGAAAGCATATCCAACACTGGTAGAGGCGAGGAATACAAGTGCAATAACACCGGTAACCTTTGTAGCCAAAGAGGCAGGGTGAGAATGCTTGTCCTTGCTAAAGGCGGTGAAGCCAGTAAGAACCACAAGGAAAACGGCATATGCGTGCCATAGAGCTGTTTGAAGAGGGTAAGTTTTGTAACCAAATATGATCAAAATACTTCTCAAGGGCAGACCTACAGAATGGGAGATGGACGAAGATGGCACTAATCTTGTCGGTAGGTCTGTTCTTCTTCAAGTCCCAGTAGACGTTGCTGATGGCAGCAGCGAGGAACAGGACAACGATGACTGTGAACCGAATGTAATCAGATGCTGGCTATGCTGTGGTGTAGTAGATACAAGCCTCACATCCAATGACATCTGTAAATGGCCGGGTCAGCTGTGATATCACAAGGGAAAGCAGTGGCAAGCTCGCTTACATTGACCGTGGTGGAAGAGGTAGACCCAAGCGGCGTTCAACAGGCCGATGATGGCGAATCTCCATCCAATGGCTGTTGACAAAGGAATAGTCGACAACTTGTCAGTATCGCCTCGTCTTTGTCTGCGTAGGCGGAGCTGAAACGTGGTCGGCTATGCACCTGCAGCCACTCACTCTCGACAACGGGGGAGAAACCAGCATCAGTGAATTGGACGACTACCATGCCCAACAAGAGCAGGTCGATGAGGGTCCAGATCCAGAATGAATAGGCAGCAGGCGCGAGGTAGGATGTCTTGGTGTGAGCATTAGGGCCGATGACCGAGTACATGTGACTTGAGAAGAAGAAGCTGCGGGAGGAACAACTAGAGTGAGCACGGTGGGGGCATGTGGCAGCATATCGAGCAACTCAGTTGCACACTCACAGGAATACAAGCTGGATTCACAAGCAAGTAATAGTGAATGTCATACGATGGAGTCAGCCATGGATGACGCGGGGCACAGCGGGACCCAGCAAGCATGCAGGTTGCAGGGAGGCTACTCACGACATTGACGACCTTTACGCTTAACTTCTCTCCAGCAGTGTGAGCCATTGTTGATGAGTTACGAGTTGCTTGTTCAATTGCAAGTGCGAGCAGAGTCAAAGAGCATTTCTATTGACACAAGGTTTCTCCCTTCACGCTGTCGTGTCACATGATCGAGCAATTCCGTATGACGCGAGCAGGCAGAGCAATTCACACGCAAACCCGCAACATCGCCTTCACTGCGGAATATACCGTTTATCGCGATTAACATGCTAGAACTGAGCTACAATGAGTGTATGGCTACTTTAGTGTTCCATGTGGGCGCAAAGCTCCGACGGAGCTGAAGGCTGTTCACGGAAATGCAGGTCTTTGTACAGGTAAAGTTGTTAAAAGTAGTTCCGCGGGCAGGTCACACCCAGATGCGCTGCCAGCGCTCCGAAGCGTCCTAACTGTATAGACAAGCATTATATCTTTGACATGGTAGCTGATTTAGTGTCTACAGTTACCGCCTTAAGCTCGTCAGGATTTCAACCAAGAGATACGGTGTGCACACTGAGCTTCACATAGATGAGATTGTCGCCGGGAGTGCAGACCCTCTTCATCTCATCAGTATCTCTGCCGAATTGTAGTCGGAAAGTGCTCCTTGTAGCTGTCTGGTGCGAGCAGTTTGACTCAAAACGTGTAACACACTCGACTCGAAAGAGAGATTATATAGTCTCCTATGCCTTTGACCGAGACCCAGTCTATTTCGTAACAACAATGTACTACATCTAGTGAAAGGTCTCGTCAGCCATCACGGTGTCCATATTAGGAGTAGTGGAGACTCACCTAATCGTCGCATCTACCAGACAACACACTTTTCCTTGCTGCAATCCCGCTCATACTGATACGCCGACCCATGAGAAGGCGATGACAGCTCCAAATCCGAAAAGTATGCTAGCTAGCAGAGCCGTTCCAGCTTCCGTGACTATAGAGCCTTTCTTCGGTAATCTAGGAATGGCCGCCGCAGAACGCGCATGGTCAGCCCGGTGTTATCAGATCACAGTTTCTTGACGTTAGCTTACGTTGTGAATGCGAAACTCAGTAAGAAAGCGGCTCCCAACAGACCAAGTGAGAGGTACGGCACCAGCGCTGGTGGAACAGGTGGGTTGAAAGCAGGTAGACTCGCATATGCTCTCTGTAAAGCGCATAGGAGCTCAGTAAACAGGGACAGGGCTTGAGGTACGATGGCGGGAGGTACGCACTTGTTGCGCTGCATAATCTTGAGATGCCATGATTGACCTGTTGGTAGTGAGTTGCTCCTGAACGAACGCAACTGCGCGTCCACCAAGTCCTCGATCACCTTCGTCGGTCGGCGGTCATGCGTGCAGAAATGTGCTTCTAGGTTTTTTCGTGAGGAAGTCGCTTGCCCCTTCATACATACACTTAGATATGCAGTAAGCTACTTTGATTACTGACAACGGCCAAAGCCCGTTCGAAAACCCTTTCGAACGGGCTTTGGCCGTTGTCAGTCTAATCAAAGTATCTTCCTAGGCTTGTCAGTAAATGCAAGAGTTCGGCAAGTGATGGTTTGATATAAGACACTTTTCAATGTACCTTCTTGTGAGCCCCTGTTAGAAGTCCCTGTCAAGAGCATAATGCATTGCCGAAAGATCTCATAATTGCCACAACATTTATGAAAGTACAGAGCTCCTCTACATGTGCGCCTTCTAATAGCCAAGTGTTCAGCCCATTCTATATAATGCTAGCCTGTATGTATCTCTAATCATCAAAGGTAATCTTCTTTGCCTTGACATTCGGGTCTATTTCTCGGAAGTGATCTCCATAAGCTGCGTGAGCTTTCTTCTTGATAGTACCGCCGAAAGCTGCTAGAGCTTCTGGAATTTCGTGTCCGCCATCTCTTAGTACTCTCTGCAGTTCTCCGGAATGCGCCTTGTCCATCTCCGTGAAGAACGTGATGGCCTGTGCAAAGATCCGGATTTTAGCATGAAGGGACTCCCTGCTGAAGACGCTAGACGTACCTTTCCTGTTCGACCAGCTCGTCCCGTTCGTCCGACCCGATGTACATAATCTTCTATGGTTAAAGGAAATGTGTAGTTAACTAATTATGTAGAAGCTTTTAGCCAAAGTCCTGCACAGCTGTGGCGAGCAAAAAGGTAAAAAGGAAAGAAAAGTCACTCACCGACCAGCTCAACGCGTGGAATGTCGAGACCACGAGCTGCAACATCTGTAGCAACGAGTACGTTGACTTTGCCTGTCTTGAACTCGTTTAAAGACTGTTCTCGCTTGTCTTGAGATAGATCACCTTGAATGCACGCCACTTCGTACCCGCCTCTCTCCAAGTATTGCGCGACTCTTGCAGCTTCTTTCTTGTACAATGCGAAGACAAGCACTTTATCTCTTTGTGTGCCTGTGCCTGCTCCAGGTCCACCTCCACCTCTAGCGGAATTGAATCCTTCACTTCGAAGCGTCTTAGTCAGGGTAAAATCCTTCTCTCTTCCATCTTGCAGAACAATGACCTTCTGCGCGACAGAAGCAGAAGCTTGGAGCTCGTCACTTCCAACCGTGATTCTAACAGGGTCGACCATGAAGTCATTCGCCAATCTTCTCACGCTCATAGGCCAGGTAGCCGAGAACATAGACGTGACTCTTCCATCAACAGATGAGTTCGAAGGTTTGCATTGAGAAATAATGCTTCTAATATCGTTTTCAAATCCTTTGTCGAGCATTCTATCGGCTTCATCGAGTACGAGCCATGAAACATCCGATAAGACAAGCTCTCCTTCGTTCATGAGATCGATGATTCGGCCTGGAGTACCGACGACAATGCGTGGCTTGGCTGATAAAAGCTTCTTTTGTTCCCATTTGGAAGCACCGCCGTAGATGCATACGACACCGAGACCTAGTTGTTCACCGATGGCAGCGAGGTTGACTTGCGTTTGAATGGCAAGCTCGCGAGTAGGGGCGACAATAAGGGAGGCAATGGACTTGGATTTTGGTGAGTGTGTAAGAATGTGGTGGAGGATGGGGACACCGAAAGCGAGTGTCTTTCCGGAACTGAGATAGGACAAGATTCGAACTTTTTTAGCACGTGCCATTGTGCAGACTATAAGACAGTGGTATCGCTCCGAGACTCACCCTGTACTGGCGATAGCTACGCAATCTCGGGGCCTTGAACCAGCTTTAGGACGTAACTGCACACCCCATGAGGCACTTTGCACGATGGTTGGTTTTGCAAAGCTCTTCAAGCCAGCTTTGATGCCTTCGGACACCGGAAGGTGATCAAATGAAAGTATAGGAGGATAGGTAGTTGAGGAAGATGAAGGCTCGTAAGTGAGTGCTGATTCCTCAATGAATTTGTCTATTTCGGATTGTGACAGAGTGGGTATCGAAGGTGTCGAAGTGGAGGTAGAGGCGCCATTCACTTCAGTTGCCCCATTTGTTTGGGTCTTCTGCTTCTTGACAGAATTACCGAAAGCACCTTTGACATCCTTCTTTCTTTTCTTCTTCGGCTTCTCTTCGTCTCCAGTTGTGCCATTCGTAACAGTAGGCGTACTTTGACCATTTGTAGAAGCTTCAGCAGTTGTTGAAGTTGCATGATCGGATGTAGATCCAGCAACAGCTTCATCTTCATTATCAGCAGCTTTACGTTTCTTAGCGAGCTTCTTCTCTTCTTTGCGCTTCTTCTTGTCTAGCTTAGCTTGTGCAATTGCAGCTGCATCTCCTTCGCCATCTGTGAGAGCAGGTGTAGTAGGTCCAGAAGAGATCGCAGAAGTAGTTGCTCCAGCTGTACTCTCGGAATCAGCAGCAGCTCCACCAGCAGCAGCAGCAGCAGCAGCAGCAGCGAGACGCTTCCTCTCCTTCTTCAAGGCTTTCTTCTCCTTCTTACGTGCTAATTCTTCTGCGTCCATTGCTAATTGACGTTAATATGAATATGTTGCGATGCAGTGAAAGCGCGAAAAGCATCATGCATGCAAAAAAAATCCTGACTTTACAAAAAGATTAGGAGGTGGCGAAAAGTCGGCATCTTCGCCAAATGCTCGACACGAGTTGCAAGCAGTACATTCACATATGCACATGCAACGTCCAGTGTCCTTAGGATGCTCTATACGCTCGACTACCCTAATCACGCCAGCCATCTCGAAAAGTCCAAGCCAAAGCATCGATGCTGGCACAGCTCGCCGAAATGCCAAACCAAGCAAGCAAGCGAGAAACCGACCTCGACAGGAGAAAGTCGCTGATCTAGGTCTGAAGCAATGAGACGTTGAGCAAGTCAAACGATAGAGTATGGATCAAGTAGGAGACTCGAATGACCTAGGGCAATCAGACAAGGCTGACGAAGTATAAGAGAGAAAGAAAGAGTAAATTGCAGTATCCTAGTAGAACAGAGAAAGAACAAAAATGATATGAGAGAGAAGAGAGAGAGAGAGAAGTGTGTTCTCTTCTTCTCTTCCTCTGATAGAACTGACTGTTACATCAAGTTTTATCATCGGAAGATAGCAGAAGTGAAGAACTGTCCCCATTCTTTCATTATTATTGTATGACTAAACTCTCCCTTAGCATCATCTTATCGTTCCCCCATGCATTATAATAAGAAAGACTAAGCGTAAAGCAGCATTTACTTCTTCTTGTTAGCCTTCTCAGCGGCCTTGGTGACCTTTCCGGCCTTCTCGGTCTTGTCGACGGCCTTGATGACACCGACAGCGACGGTCTGTCTCATGTCACGGACGGCGAATCGACCTAGAGGTGGGTAGTCGGTGAAAGCCTCAACGCACATTGGCTTGGTGGGAACCATCTTGACAATGGCGGCATCACCAGACTTGACGAACTTGGGGGTATCTTCGATGGACTTTCCGGATCGTCGGTCAATCTTCTCGAGGAGGGTATCGAACTTGCATGCAATGTGGGCTGTGGAAGGCACAGAGTCGAAAGATTTAGTATATAACAAGATAGTAATGAAACGAAACAAGTGTAAACGCACCAGTGTGGCAATCGAGAACTGGAGAGTATCCGTTTCCGATTTGACCGGGGTGGTTGAGGACGATGACCTGGGCGGTGAAAGAGGCAGCCTCCTTGGGGGGATCGTTCTTGGAGTCACCGCAAACGTTTCCACGTCGGATATCCTTGACGGAGACGTTCTTGATGTTGAATCCGACATTGTCACCTGGGAGACCAGCCTCGAGCTGTTCGTGGTGCATCTCGACGGACTTGACTTCAGTGGTGACGGCGGAGGGAGCGAAGGTGACGACCATACCGGCCTTGATGGTACCGGTTTCGACTCGTCCGACTGGCACTGTTCCAATACCACCAATCTTGTAGACATCCTGGAGGGGAAGTCGGAGAGGCTTGTCGGTGGGTCTGGTAGGTGGCTCGATGGAGTCGATGGCCTCGAGGAGGGTCTTTCCCTTGTACTCGCCAGACTTGGTGGTCTTCTTCCATCCCTTGTACCAAGGCATGTTGGTGGACTCCTCAATCATGTTGTCTCCGTGCCATCCGGAGATGGGGACGAAGGGAACACCCTTGGGGTCGAATCCGACCTTCTTGATGAATCCGGATGTCTCCTTGACGATTTCGTCGTATCGGGACTCGGAGAACTGGATGATGGAAAAGGAAAGGACATTAGTATGCAAGGACATACAAAGAAGTGAAGTTTGAAATGCTCGAAACCCACCTTGACGGAGTCCATCTTGTTCAAGGCGACGATGAGCTGTCTAACACCGAGGGTGAAGGCAAGTAGGGCGTGCTCTCGGGTCTGGCCATCCTTGGAGATACCAGCCTCGAACTCACCAACACCGGTGGCGATGATGAGAATAGCGCAATCGGCTTGGGAAGTACCAGTGATCATGTCTGTGGTGAGCGCACACACGGAGAGAGGGTGGTTAGCAACACAAAGAACGTAAAAGAAATACGGTATGTAAACTGGACCCACTCTTGATGAAATCACGATGTCCTGGAGCGTCAATGACAGTGACGTTGTACTTGGGGGTCTCGAACTTCCATAGAGCGATATCGATGGTGATACCACGCTCTCGCTCGGCCTTGAGCTTGTCAAGAACCCAAGCATACTTGAAGGAACCCTTTCCGAGTTCGTTGGCTTCCTTCTCGAACTTCTCGATGGTTCCTGGAGGATTCCGAGACAAGAAAGTGTCAGTCCACATGAAAATTCGAATTGATTGATTGGGTAGTAGAGGGAGCAAGGATGGCGAGTGACAAATTAGGCTGACATCCGTCGTCCTCGCTCCTACTCAAACAATGCTATGTGGAAGAACAACTCACGCTTGTCGATACCACCGCACTTGTAGATCAAGTGACCAGTAGTGGTGGACTTGCCGGAATCGACGTGTCCGATGCTGTATTAGAAGGAATATGGGAATGATGGGAATAGAAGGAATGGATATGAATAGGAGTACAGCAGAACACAGGGCGAAAGAATGAAGAAAAGGGAGATAGAGAGCAGAGTTTTTCGTAAGCTTTGGCTCGATGAAGGCAGCCTCCCAATCGAGAGTCAGAATTTGACTGAACGTACACGACGACGCTGGAAAAAAGAGAGGGGAAACGGGTCAGCAAGGATGTTCAGGCGAGATGAAGAATATAGAGAACGATGATATGATACTCACTTAACGTGACCTTTTTCTTTACCCCTGTTGATGTTTGCAATAGATGAAAAGTCGACAAGGAAAAAAGCAGCAGAGTCAGCCAACCAAATTCTGTTGAAGCAGGCCAGCTCGAGGTTTCGACGAACATGATGAATGAGTTTCTAAAGGAAAGAGAGAGTAGAGGTCAGTAAAAGATGAATGAGAAAGGAAGAGAAGAGAGAGAGGGTAGAAAGAGGAATGAGGTCCACGATCCAAGTCGTCTTCATCTGTTCCTCGTTATCTGCCAATCTCACTCGACTCGTCATGCACCGAGGCACAGCAAGGACAGATGAGCAGAGTGAGATACGAGGTGACAAGAGAGACGACAAGGATGTAGAGTCTTCTATCTCTCCTCTACTCTACCTCTTGCATGCTGTTGATGATGATGGATACTCACTTGTTGCTCTGTAACTGTGTTAGAGTCTCTGAGTGAGGAGGAGAGAAAAAGGAATGCCAGCTCTCTCGCTTCGCTTGAAGTTGGAGTCGACGATTGGCTGTGGTGGCACTCGCAGGGCAAAATTCAACTCACTTCAATTTCAATTTTACTCGCCTGCACGTAAGCGGGCAAAAGGGCAAAGGGCACAGGGAAGGCCCGGGGAAGGCTCACTTTTTGGTGGCGAGCGATGGATGGATAGCGGCAAGGTGAGACGGGCAGGGGGGCAGGTCAGGCAGGCAGTAGTAGCGACATCTAGCATGTTTCTGGACTATGTGTAGTGCATACCCAATACTGCAATCTGTTGTAGAGATGCTCACCTACTCAGCATTGTTTCAGTATATATCGACCTCACGCCACCATACTGTACCGTAGTGACTACCATTCTCTCACACTCGTCAGTATCACATCAAAATAAAGAGTCAGTACGACAGCCATCCCATCAGACTGATGCTGTACACTACTCTAATCCATACTTCTCGCTTGTGTGCTTTTGTTATCTCTGCCTTACCTTGTCTTCAGGTGTCGAGTATCGTAGGCGAGAGGCCGAACTGCCGGTGACGCGCTCTTCACCCAAATACACGCACGACACGCCGGAAGGAAGAGCCGGTGAGGTAAGGTGAGATGCGGTGACGCGGTGAAGATACGGAGAGAAGGAAGAACAAGTATTCTAGAACAATCCACAATCATCATCATCGTTATGATACAAATGCACAGGTATCATGGGACTCCATGCAGGCAACTTAAGGCCAGTTCTCATTGGAAAAAATGTAGGTGCTGGCAGGTCTGTCTTTCATGACGCATCCCCAGCTTACAATTGCGCACGTGCACAATGATAAATGACAAGAGAGAGAGAGAGAGACCTCTCATGACACTTCTGTGAAGTGAAAGAAGCAGAAGAGAGAAGAGAGAAGAGAAACCTGTTCCGTAATGGTCTAGGTTATATTTTCTGATTCATTGATCCAAGAGCGAGAAAAGAGAGAAGGACAGAAAGGAAGAAAGGTTTGCCCCTCAAAAGTTACTTTTCGCTCTTAGAAACTACTACTAATCTTACAACGCAGGGGTGGGTGTTGTTTTTTTGTTTCTGGTGAAGGGATGGTTGGTTAAAAAGGGGGTTAAGGGATAAGGGATAAAAGATGGGCCGATGAGAGAGAGGGAAAGAACAGGTTTGTGCCAGACTAGGTAGGGGATCTTGGAAGGTCGAGGAGGAGGTATACTTGGAGGTTCGTCTTCGTATTTGAGAAAGAGACGAGAAAAAAGAGAATAGGACTTGGAAATCTATATAGGAGTGACAGGAGAAGAAGGCGAACAAGAGGAAGAAGAGACTGGGGAAATTTGCATGTCAGGTATCTTCGGGATTCTTCAGCCGAAGGAAAAAGAAGAGGCAGTGAAAGTAGGTAGAAAAAGGTAGTTACAGAGGCCCAGCTTGGAAAAAGTGGTTGAAGCTAGGGTTCCTTATAACGTTTCCTTCTGATGTTGAAGAGAGCTTCAGACTGTCTATCTAGAGCAATACCGAAAGCAAAGGCAGAGTTTGACAATGGATGGGTGTGCCTCCGGAGTCTTGCTTGACATGTCTTCAAAAAGAAGCGAAAGAGAGCCAATAGTTTCCAAAAAATGGGATAAATTCTCTATTCATTCTTCAATTTTAAGCCTCAACATCCATTTCCTGCTTTTGATTTTGGATTCTCTTTTCCTTTTCACCTTCAAGTTGACCATAGAGTAAGAAAAGTGCTTTTTCCAGTGCTTCAGAGGATCCAGTGATGGTAAACATTCTCTCACCACTTTCGTCATGAGGATCTTTTGCAATACTGATTTTAGCACCTGATTGCTGTCTGATTTCATTGATTTTACTTCCTCCTCTGCCAATGATACATCCTACCATATCACTTGGGATTGAAATGTTTTGCGTTCTTAAATCTGGATTTGAAGGTGTCGGAACGGCTTGTGATGCTGCTGCTCCTGTTGTTGCATCTCTGATAACTCCATCTTCTCCTCCGTTGTTTTGGCTATTATTGTGATGATTGTTGTTGCGGTAATTGCCTGATGCATTACGGTGTCCTCCGCGGTTATTGTTGTTGTTACCGTAAGGTCCACGCTGTTGATGCTGTTGGAAGCCACCTTGTTGCTGCATTGCAGCAAATCCAGCCATGATAGGCATTCCACCCATACCAGCAGGTGAAGTACCGGGTAGACCGCCCATCATGCCCATTGCACCGGCGCCATTGGCAGGTGTACTACCAGGTTGATAAAGGATATGATTTTGAATTCTAGAAGTATCTTGTTCACTTATGATCTTAGCTAATTCTTGTAATGTAGAATCTACAGCTTGCAAGTTGCCTTCTACTGAGACGATTCTTTCAGTTGATCCAGGTAGCATTTCTTTGACTGTGACGATCTTGGCACTGTGCTTAGCTTGGAGAGCTTGGATTGTTGCTCCTGCTTTGCCAATGATACTACCCATGATTGGATTGGCTACTAGAATGCGCAAGTGAATGGGTGGTGAGATACCTCCCGCGATATTGTTGTTCTGAGACGATGGGTTCTCAGCGATGTTTTGGAGGATGGCAGAGTAGGCCTGTTTGGAACACATAATGAAGTGGGAATATGAAGGTTCTGTTTAGTCTTCTCATTTATTGTCCAATCAGGGAGAAAGTCACACAAAGGGAAGTTGAAATGAAGATGCAAGAAACTGACCTTGGTGACTCCTTCAAGTGTACCAGAAACAGAGAGGACACGTTCAGGAACTCCTTGGACGACTTTCGAAACACCAGCTTTGACACCAGTAGCTTCTCTCAAGTCAGCTACATTCTTTCCTCCTTTTCCAATGATGATTCCAGCTTCTTTGGAAGTGACGAGAGCTCTCAAGGTGAATTGACCTTCACCTGAAGCTGCAGCGGCAGCGCCTCCAGCACGTCCTCCGTTATTGCCGGCATTGGGACTTGTAGCACCGTTGTTGTAGTTGTCGTTGTTGGAGGCATCGCCTGAGGGTGATGCGGAACCAGCTGCTGGAGCAGGAGCGCCAGTGTCGGCTGGTGCGGGAGCAGGAACTGTATCGACGGACATGATTGAAAGATGAGAGCTTTCGAGGGGTGATAGATAAGATGAGTTGAAGTAAGAACTACTGAAGGGTATTCAAAGGATGATAGAAGGTGCGGAACTAGCTGTGTATCACAATGCAAGAAGCGCAATGTCAGTATATATTCATGCACGCATGGCGGCCCTCATTTGATCCTATAGGGGAGACGAACACGACCACAAGCTTGCTTGCACGCAGGACTTACAGTATGGCTAGAGGATATAGATGAAGAGAAGCGTGTGGAGCACGCTTGAGGAGAGTAAGTAGGAGGGTACGAGAGATTCGGACGAGATGGTGGTGAGGTAGTAGGTGGGTGAGAGAGAGAGAGAGAGCGCCGTGGGAGACGCAAGGGTGCGGCGAGAGACGAAGAGACAAAGTGGCAGCTTGACAATGGGCAACTCGGTTGACTTCAGATGCAAGGCGAGACAAGGTGTCATTGCCGCTGGTTACAGGAACAATATACACACCCACCCACACTCACTCTCTCGTCTATCGCAACAGCGTCTTTCCTGCTGTCGAAAGCTTCTCTCTGTTGAACACGACGGCGGCTTTGTACGCGTGATCCGAGCTCCGGAAGAACTTGCGCACGACACGATAAGCCACGTCCTAACGCCAATCTGATTGAGACATACACCCCACTCAGACGAGTATGCTTCGCTTCTTTCCTCGATTTTCGTAGTGCAATGCCGCCGGAAATCGTTCCATCAATCAAGTGTTCATTGCTCATCATCTAGGTTGTAGCCTCTTTCAATTATGGTACATGTGTTGCCAACTCTGTAAACTTCGTCTAGGCGTCCATCATGCTCGAGATTGTATGACTCAGTTCAAGGGTATAGCCGCTTCCCCTGGTCGGTACATAACATCTTGGAAATGTGTTAGCTCGCAGCTGACGCTTCTTTACTGCAATTGCAAGGCCATCAAGCTGTTCAAGAACCGGTCTCGTCGTCAGTTCACGTGTAGCAAGTCACAAAGGAAGGTTACGCACCTTCCGACAAATGTCATGATAAGCTTTCCTCGCAATTCGACTATATCTTCAGGCGTCAAGAAGATCAAGCTTCCCAGCTTTCTTGCGATGGAGATGGCCAATTTAGCTATAAGGTGGTGCAGAGCAAGCGGGTCAGTCAAATGAAAAGACAGACCACGTGAGAAATGGGACATACCGTTCAATCTGCAATCTTCGTCCGTTCGGCCCTCGTTGACAAGCGAATAATCGACATAGCCAGGTTTTAGGCAATCCAGCAGATCCAAGAAGAATATGGCATTCTTATTATTAGGATCCTTGAAGCTTCTCATAGAGGAGCTCTTTCCACCCTTCTTAACAGTCTCATTCGCCCATTTGACAATGTCTGAATCTGTAACTTCTCTTCCTCCCTTTGACAGACTGGCTAGAGTCTGGACGATATTCCTTCTCATTAGCTGCCATACTAGACCAAGAGTAAGTGTTCTTGATCCATCTACGATATCAGCGCCTTGAATACCGACAATATGCATTCTGTTCGCTTTCGCAAGCTCAACTGCATAATTCGTATTTTCGACCATCTTGAATCGTGATAGCAAGGGTTTTGGCTCTTCTCCTTCTGCTAGCTCGACAGGCTCAGCGGGTGCCGGCTTGGGCTTCGACACTCGGCGCCAAATAACAGAGCCGGGAATGACTTTGTCGAACGCTTGAAGAATGACGACACCATCTCGTAGATTTTCGAACAGATCGTGCACAGGAGGGTCAACCTCAAGTGAGTTAAGCCACAGTGTGAATACACGTGCTTCACGTTCACCTTCAGCATCGAAGTCTTCAATCTCCGGTCTTTCAGTCTCTTCAAGGGGTTCGAGACCGGGATAGTTATTGAAGAGATTGGCGACAAATGCAAGATTAAGCTTGGGGTTTCCAGCGACCATAGCTTTTGCAGTAAGGTATTTGCGGCATCCGATCTTGTCGGCATTTTGCAGGACCTACCAAAAGTCACAATGTCAGCCACCTTGCTGCGGAATCAGCAAAATGAGACTCAGCTCACCTGCTCAGCTCTTTGATTGACATCTGGCGTTTGGAGCGGTGACTTCGAGCATTGATCTGGTTTTAGCTGGTTAAGCAGAACCGTGTACGCCGTGGCATCCGAGACATCTCGACTGAAGTTATTGACTCTACGCCAAGGAAGTAAAAGGTCAGCGATACAGTATATATTTGATGTTGTGCTAACGATCCTTACTTCTTGCCCCAGTTGGCAGCCTTTAAATGGAAGTTGAACCATCTAAGCAGGATCTGGTCAGGAGGTAATCGAAGGAATTGATCCAGCGTCTCTCCATCTTCCAGCAGGCGGTAAAGTTCAGGATGAAGCTTGATGTCGACCTTGTTCAAGAGACCTTTTCTGATGACTTGCCAGATGAGACCGAGTACGAGATGCTCCCTTCCTTCGATGATATCTGATGAGCCGATGTTGACGACGGAACAACCGATAGCTTTGGCGGAAGAAATGACGATGTTGTTGTTCTCGGTCATTTGGAAGTTATTTAATGCCTTTGGTGCACCTGAAGTTTGTGCTTGCGGCTGCGATGGCACGCGTCGATGTGTCTTACTTGACGGCTTGTTCAGGACTCGCTCATCGATAGTATCAGGGACGGAATCGTTGATAAGCTTGCAGAGGATCAGGCCATCTTCAATAGACATCAAATTCAGAATTCATCATGGTAGGGGCCTAGCTCGCGGGCCACTCACCTCTTGTCTCGTCAAATAGCTGCATGGTGTCTGTTGGGATAGGTAGCCGGTCGCCAATGTCGGCATCGCCAGCCAGGACCTGAGACATAGTCGTCAGTACCATGTTATCAGGAAAGCACGTCTCTGCTTACTTGATTGATATGCCGTGTGAATTCACTCTTCCTGTGAAGTCAAGACAGTCAGCCACGTGCCGTCAAGATGCTCAACGTAACACGACCATCACGAAGAAGACAGGCAACCCACTCTTCTTGGTCAATTGTGTGCGATGAGCTTTCCGTTGCACCACCAATGACGGCTCTTTTGCCTGCAGCAGTACCTTTGCCGGGAAGCACGGGCGCCTTGTGTACGCCTCCAGCCTGGCCCTTGAGTTTAGCTACGAGATCCACATAGTCGTCCAGGGCCACTCGACCACTGGGAAAGCAGATATGTCAGTCACCTTCTTGTCTAGGGGCCGCGTGTAGAGTATAGCTGTAGCGCTACAGCTGCAATGCTATCGCACAAGTATGCACAAGGGACTCGATCAAGCAGCCCGCAGGATAGAGAGATTGACTTACGTAGCGTCTACTTGGACATCCTTCAATGTTTCTCTGACTTGATCGTATGTGCCTACTTTCTGCTTGGCCAGCGATTCAATGACCTGCTGTCGGTCTACCGATTCCTTGCCTTCAGTGTCGAGAGCGCTGTGAAGCGGGGATGATGATGAGGCGATATGACGACAGTCAGTCAGGGACGCGATGGCCGCTGAAGGTGTTGTACGAACTTGAATGAAGATACAAGACCCATCTGATTGCACAGAATTCGGAGATCCAAGGAATCAGCTTATGTGCTCTTCATTGCTGGTGCATTGACGTTGTGGGTGCCTCTCCGCTTACAAGCTCCTGCTGATCCAGCTGAGGATACTTCCTCTGAAGCTTGAAGACCTGCATGATGGAAGGTCTACCAGCGAAGGTGTAGATAAAGTGGGGTGATCTAGAACGCAGATGTGTCCGGTTTTTTGACTGTGTCAGAAGCAAGGATGAGAAGCATGCAGCTCCACAGCCTCAAGCGACCGACGTGATCGACGAATGTATGCCACATGTATCTCCAGGAGATAGCCTTCTCAGCCAAGATAGCCTATGCGTCAAGGCAGTCGCAGACCTCCTCTTATCTATGGCTCAAATTGGAGTATACCCATGGACGCTTTATGTCACAGATTCAGATTGCGCCACCGTCTTTGCAGCATAATCAGGTGCATGCTCGGACAAGGCAAGCTGACGAGGAGCCGTGCTCACTGTGCGGTTTCTGCTTTGTTTATGAGCAGCGGGCACCAGTTGGGCATCATGAAGATTGACACGGCCAACCTCATATCCTGATGTGTCGCGCATCCTCGAGATCACGCTTTTTTGAAGATACGGAACAGCTGGCAACACTTGCCGCTCTTGCCAAGTTCCCGTGAAACCGCGCTTCAAGAAACAGACCTTCTGCTCAGCGGACTATATGACCGTTCCTCAATGCTCATCTGTCATTGACATCTGACAGTATTCCAGCAGTACGCGAATTATAACGCCGTGGATAAGCTTTGATGTGGTGTGAATAGCGAGCTGTCAAGCTGATCGTGAATAGGAGAAGTCTATTCGAGCATGACAGAGACACATCGGTGGCTCCCGTAATCAGCTCGCGCGTGGACGATAATAGGTGGAGGAAGTCGCCTCACGGTCACGCAGCCGTTCACCCGCACGCCTTCACAAGAATTGCCTCTCTGCATCATGCTCTCCTTTAATTCTATTGCAGTTCCGCATTCTTCTTGTTTCCATCCACGTCTGTGATCTGGCCTTGCTTGTCAAAAGCGCCCCACTCAGTACCAGTATTTGCTATCAGCAAGATACGGAAAAGTTGGGTGTCGAGCAAGTGTAGCGCAAAGATGCACCCGAACATCTCGACTTGCGGGTAGGAGCAGCAATGACAACATGAAAGTCGTGAAAATGTAGACCTCGGCCAACACGACTTATCACGTCAAAGTAAGCGGATTATGTATCAGTTTTGGACAGCAGCACAGTAAGAAGAATTCGGCCAACTAGTGCATACTTCTGGAGGAATAATAACTGACATCTTCTGACAGATGGGCTACATATGCGAGCTTGTTTCGTAATCACCGTTCAGCGCAATGTTCGCCTGCAGTTGGCTTGAAATGCTCTGCATGCGAGCCAACAGACTGCCAGAGAATTGGCATGCTGGCACCCACTCATGAAAAGTGACTGGCTCGTGCCAGTACGGTAGTTTGGCCCTGAATGCTCTCACGGCAAGCGAAACCGCCACTATAGCGTGTCTTTACGCAGCGAAGGTTCGTACACCTTGCATATCAAAAGTGAGTTTGGGTGCAAGACCGCAAAGAAAGCTCAGCGTTGACTGTTACCTCTGATATCAAGTCGTAGATGCATCAATCTGGAGAAAGAACTTGTTCACCTGTGGTGTCAATGTCAACGGGTGGCGGACCAATTCAAGCCGGCATGCCGATGTCGACCGGAAGCAAAGGCTAGGTCGAGAAGCTCGGTGGGTCTTGCAACTACCATGCGACACCAAGTATATCGTCTGCACAGCTGAACCAGGTTTCATAAGTGTCATTCTTGTCTGTAATGACGGCAGTGTGCTTTCACGGGGGGCAATCCGACCTCCAGTCGGCGTCCGCCACAAAGGTCTGGAGGTTACCTCCAGTCAACTCTCCAGTGACACCCCGAGTCACCTGTCCACTTACTCCTCCAGTCGACCAGATAGAATCAGGTGCTTTGCAAGAAGTCGGCTCTTGGCTGTAAACGCACAG